>CM055762.1:8247992-8400616 GCA_029465975.1 Dallia pectoralis
CTGAGCATAACCTTTAGTCAACATGGACTGGTTTTATTTGACATGTGCCCCCTTTAAATGCAACATAATAGGTGGATTGGGCTTTAAACCAAAATGTTGGTGGTTTGATTCCCCCAGCCGGAAAGATGCAAATATGTTGCTTTGCCCTTGACCAAGGCACTGACCCTAACGCGTCATGGTTCTTAATACAGTCGGGCTTAGGGCACTTTTTTTAAAACACTAGACTGTAAAGCGGCACCCCTTAAATAATAACCATTACTCTCACTATACATTTTTAAGTGTCCAAAGTTTTGTTTTTGAAATTCCTTATTATCATAGCCTGTTATTAACTCTTTATGATTTAGCAAAAAACAGTTACACTCATTTGAGGCAATTTGCTGTTCCTTATTGTCAGTTTTCCTATAGAGTAACCTTCATTCATGTTCTTCATGTTGTGTATGCTTTTGAGGGTTTAGTTAATATAATGGCGTTGAATCAAATATATCCATTTTGTAATGGTTACATTTGTCCACAAACACAGCACTTACTCTGGGTTACCTGGTTATGAGTCAGTTTTTATAAAAAATATGAATTAAATAAACACTGCAAAAAATTGGGCAACAGTGCATTTTATACTCGACATACCTGTAGATTTATTAACACCTAAAATCGACTAGATAATTGAATAAAGCTACTTCTGCAATAGGCTAAACTTTTTGTGGTATCTGTCTTCTTCTGTATGCAGGGTTTTAAAACGTACATATATCCAGCAGACGGACAGATAACATTCTCTTCCGGGCAGATAGTATACGTTAATTAAACCGGCTGTGCGTTATTTGGTGGACATAGAAGCATGCATTGGTCCTCTTCTGGTGAACCGTGGAGTAGGTAGAGAGACAGTTGTTAGGTCAGGTGGTGGCTTGTTGGTTGTTTTTAGTCCTATTCTGTCAGGGGTCGTGTTTTCTTCTTGCGGTGATAGACTACCTCACCAGAGCTCCCACAACTTCCACATCAAAGCCAGCAACCACCGACTCGAAGTGATATGTCTGAATCGTACCTCCGAACAGCTTGGATTTGCTTTGATACCGCGTGGCTTTGCACACCTCGAGTGTCGTGTTTGCTTTAAAATGAATAAAGACGGGACGCGTGTTTAGAGTATTCAGACCGCGTCCTGCTCCTGTCGTCAGAACGGAACGATCACAAATCCACCTGATGTTCTCCGTTGTCGTGAATTCGGTGGCCAACAGTTGACGGACCTGTCAGGTATTTCTTCTGTTTTTCACGGTCCAGGTGAAAGTCATCCGGCCGCCAAATCCCCCCTAAGCCCCGACTCTTACTGTTGTGTCTCATGTCATGGGTGTGTTGATCGCGGTCCAGGCTAGCTAGCTACGGCGTCAGATATTCAGTTCACACAATGATGCCTCTCGGTTTGAAGGCCGGAAAATCCAATATGGAGCCCGTGCGCGGGTCAGTCCGGGATAAGGGGTGAGCGGAACTATTGGGTCTCTGTAGCAGAGGAATTAAAGCACTATGCAGATGAACACAACCTGCTGGTATTGTTAGCACACAAAGTTACAGCAATTCTCCTTACATTGCGAACGACATAGGCATTTGAATATATATCTTATTTAACAAAACAGCTCAACCTGTATAGAAATGGAAGGATCACTAAAGTAGATAGACGAAAGAGTAATAAATAGAACAGAAAAATGGATGGCCTGTGGGTATGAGTCATCCCGGACAAAATCACTGGACTCTTCTCTAAGTGCACCGGTGAAGAAAAAAAGCGGAGGGCATTTTCTCCGCGGGACATCACATGAATTTACTATTTAATTGGCGCTGGTGGTAAAGATGTAGGCTGAATAATTGACGAGCAGATGAGAGCCGGCACAGACAATGGATGGGGAGGTCCAGAGGTGAAACCGCACGGCAACCGTTCAGCGCGACCGCACATCCACACGCCCGAGCAGCCGGGCATCGCCCTCCGAAGGCAGATGTCCCCACTTCATCATTAAGTACCTCTCTTATAGAAGACCATTCATTACCCTGGCGGAGTGTTTATACAGTCACTGCTACTGCCGCAGTCGTAGGATATCTTCCTCCCTTTTAATGTGCACACGGAAAAAGACATCCTTTTAAAGAGATAGGTGCGCCCGTGCCAAAGCCACATGCCCATAGAGAGATGTTAATGTACGCCGATGGAGCCTCGGCTGTGGGAGGAGGGAGACGCAGACCACACTGTGTAATAGCTGTCAGCTCAATGAGGAAAACCAGTCCTCTTAGAGCACAACGGCCACACTATGAGGCATCCCAAGTGGAGCCCTGGGCTGATGCTGAGGTTGGAGATAGGAGATAGGTGATAGGGGATAGGTGATAGGGGATAGGAGATAGGAGATAGAGGATAGGGAATAGGAGATAGGGGATAGGGAATAGGAGATAGGGGATAGGTGATAGGGGATAGGTGATAGGAGATAGGAGATAGAGGATAGGGAATAGGAGATAGGGAATAGGAGATAGGGGATAGGAGATAGGAGATAGGGAATAGGAGATAGAGGATAGGAGATAGGGGATAGGAGATAGGGGATAGGAGATAGGGAATAGGAGATAGAGGATAGGGGATAGGAGATAGGGGATAGGAGATAGGGGATAGGGAATAGGATATAGGGAATAGGAGATAGGGAATATGAGATAGGGGATAGGAGATAGGGGATAGAAGATAGGGAATAGGAGATAGGGGATAGAGGATAGGGGATAGGAGATAGGGGATAGGAGATAGGGGATAGGGGATAGAGGATAGGGGATAGGAGATAGGGGATAGGAGATAGGAGATAGGGGATAGGGTGGAGTTGGATCCGACCTGTCATAAGGAATAGCAGGGATTTGACATTTCCAATTCCCACAGGAGATAGTTCAGGGTGGCAGGGTAGGACGGTCTGCCTGTGCCTGTTCCCCCCCCTCGCTCTGGCCGTTGATCCGCCAGGTGACAACGTCTGGAGCACGGTGACCCGCTGCCGGAGCGGGTGGCGTGGCGGTCGGCACCGGGCGTGTGCATGCGCGCGGTAATTATTGTAATTTGAGTGCGGTCGGCGCAGGTGAAGTTGGTCCCCTTCTAATTAATGAGAGGAGCAGATGGTGGTGGGCGGGAGACGGGCAAACACAGCCGGCCGGCATAGTGTGTGTGTGTTTGTGTGTGAGGGGAGGGGCGGCAAGAGAGGGTCATCTGGTCAGCAGAACACACAGGCTCAGGGACACGCAGGCCAAATGGTCTGGCGGTGCACCCGGCCGTCCTCCCAGAATGCAACACACTGACGCACCTCGGCAACACTCACTGCCATGACAACGGGATGACTCGATTCTCAGACGCGTAAGAGAGAACCCATTATTTCCCGTACGTGACATTAGCGCGAGCAAGAAGCCAGTGGGATATCGATCAGCGTTTGCACGGAAGAACGACTCTCGGATACAGTAGCTAGCCAAGACCGCTCCGGTCAGTGCAAAGACACTGGTTTGGTAAAAGCCACCTGTGTATGAGGTGTTACGGCGAAGCTGCAGACAGTGTTCCACTGTCCTGGAATGCTAACCTTTAAGCAGCTAGCAGATTATCTCGTACGTCCCATTTCCGCGATGAATTGAAACCATTATGCAATAACATGAGTTAAGCGTCGCTCCGGAGAGGCGAAGCACCTGGAGACCAGACAAAGACACCGACTGTTTGTGTTCGACCGTCTGCGATCGGGCGCCCGACGGCGAGGATCCGTCCTGGGTCGCCGGTTCGAACATCAGTAGCCGAATTAAAGTCCCTTTTCTCCCTATTGTTTATCCGGCAGCGTCGCCTGAGATGCCGCGGTGAAAACCGGCGCCGCCCAGTGAACCCATAATCTCAGATAACGGCAGTGCTGCTCACACGCCTGTGTGTGTGTGTGTGTGTCTGAGGAGACAGGAAGGGGGAGACGGTGCGACCGGGATGGTGGGTTTCGGCCAGGATGGCGTCTCGGATCACTGGGTTTCTATATAGAGGGCCAGTGAGGTCTCGTTCTCTGGTTACCGGGGTAATGGATCAGATCCGCCTCGTATCGAGTTCTCATCGTTCACTTTGTTTCAAACGTCACATTTCGCATGTGAGCGTTTCCAGTCAGGTGTTGGTCTATTTCCGGGAACCGATTGACCCACGTTGGGGCTCGTTTTGCGGGTCTCTCTGTGCGTCTGCAGGCATCTGTTATTGCCCATCAATGTCCCCATCCCTGGAGACCCATGGCGCTTGCCGAGGGACCGCGCTGCCAGTGAGACCATAGAGGTGGGCCGAGCGGTGGGTCGAGGCTCTAGCATAGAGGTGAGCTGAGTGGTGGGTCGAGGCTCTAGCATAGAGGTGGGTCGAGCGGTGGGTCGAGGCTCTAGCATAGAGGTGGGTCGAGCGGTGGGTCGAGGCTCTAGCATAGAGGTGGGTCGAGCGGTGGGTCGAGGCTCTAGCATAGAGGTGGGTCGAGCGGTGGGTCGAGGCTCTAGCATAGAAGTGGGTCGAGCGGTGGGTCGAGGCTCTAGCGGGCCAGCAGTCCATCTCTATGGTTTCCTCCCGGTTTATCCGTCCAAACAGTGGGAAAGGCCTCGGCGTTGGCAGCCTAGAACCGCTCCACATGTGTTTGACATTACTGTGACATCACAGCCTCCCAGTGGAGAAGGAGAATGTCAGAGAGCCGAGGAGCTGTCCAGCTCCCAAACATCTGGAGTAATGAGAAACACATTGACACCACAATGTGGGAGCCGAGTGCTAAGTCCCAACTTAACCGCACACACACTTATACACACACACAGACACACACAGACACACACAGCATCCACGTAGAAGCACACACACACACACACACACGCTATACACAGACACACACAGCACCCGCGCAGAAGCACACACACACACACCATACACACACACAGACACAAACACACAGACACACACTAAACACACACACAGACACACACACACACACAGACAGACACACACACACACACACAGACACACACTATACACACACACTCAGACAATGCACACTTTACAGGGATGCTGTGCACATATTCCAAGTGTACAGACACACACACACACACAGACACACACAGCATCCACGCAGAAGCACACACACTTCTTCCAGAACAAACATATAGTGTAGCCTGCTGTACTTCTCTTTAACCAGGCCCTCTGTGTCTCCACGTTCCTATATTATTGGACCCATAAAGTGACCTTTCTTATCTCCTGTGGTACGCAGGGTAGCGCTAGAAGATCCATGGAGCTATTGTTGACTTTAAAAGACGATGTGAATCTTATCTCACATGTATTATTTTAACTTGTCAGCTCTCCGCAGGATACGGGCTCACAGTAAATTGCCCTCAAATAGTTTTGGTAGGATGTGGCGCGAGAGCTGAGCGTTCCAGTCTAAAGAAAAATCAATCTCACTGGTTATTGTTGCGTTTCCTGTGAAATATGCACTCCACGACACACAAGTCAAACATAGACCACATTAAGAAACCGTTAATTTGAACCGCTGTTTTCTTATGTTCCGTTGAATAACGAGAAGTGCAGTCACACCAAAGCTGTCGTGTTTCTGTCACCGGCACGAACCACAGCCAGACGTTCGCAACAAAGGGAGATGCGCAGTTTGCCAAGCCCCTTTCCTCTCCGAGTCCTCCACCCCTCTCCAGCTTCCTATAGGATAACGCCGAACAGAGACAGAGGAAACAGCTGGAGTAATCTGCTCGAACGCCGAGCATTTTTTAATCAACGGTACGACAGCGTGGTTCATATCGCCGCTCTTCGCTCTGATATAATAACTTGCTTCCTTTTCTCCTGCTTCGCCCTGAGCCAGCCTCTTATCACGGAGCCGGAGAGAGAAAGAGAGAGAGAAGCACCGACTATAGATGGAGTTACAGTTATTAAGCGTTCCTCACACTCCTCACCACAATGACTTTAAAGGCGTCTGAAGGGGGGCTGGGGGGGCTGAGGGGGGGCTAGGACTGGGGAAGAGAGGCGAGCTGAAGGAACGGGGCGGAGATGAACTCGCCTCGTATTTTTTAAATTAAAAAGGTGTTATCTGGTGGAAACAGAAGCTGTGCCACAGATGGTTCCATCGTTCTGCAAATGGGTTTGAGCCTGGTGCCACTGTGTTCTCAGATACTCCTACCCGGCTTCGTCTTTGACTCAAACCTTTCTTACTCGCACACTCACCCCATTCACTGATAACGTATTGTTCCTAAACTATAACGTCACTGGAGGAAAATTAGGTTACCACACACTCACACACACACACTCACACTCACACACACACACTGGGGTTTAATTTGAAACGGGTTAAGACTGGAGAGATGTTGTGCATGTTTGAGGAGGGCTTTTTCCCAGGGAAACCAAAAGGTTGCGTCTATGCGTTCGGACTTGAGAATGGGAGATATTTCTGCAGAGAGGACAGACAAACAAGTCGGTAATATTAGTGATGGGCTAGAGGAGATACAGGTTACTATGGCGAAGTGAAAGTCTAAACAAGGAGGACATTTGTTAACTTCCGTTGGCTGTGGGTTGCTTTTGTAAGAAAACGAAGACATGCAAACATGAACGGAGGTCCGGGGTTCTATGGCGACCAAGATACACAGACAGACAGAACGTCAGACTGTCAGTTAACCTTGGAGTTGGTGGATCGTGTTCTCTGTTTAGACGCGGCGTTGAGCTAGAGACTGGTCCTCCACAACCACCGTTTGATTGACAGCAGACTACTTTAATTAGCCTATTAGCCGACACCATTATCCTGCCAGTTACTGGGCAATCTGGATGAATGATCCCTCTTACTGTTTTGGGGGCTTTGGTCAGGGGGCTGGGGCTTCCTGACGTCGGTGTCTCTCAGAGGACTCGGCTGTATTTATTTCGGGAGTTTCTGGTGCTGCTTGCTTCCGGGATAAATGGATATCGACAGGGGGAGAAGCTGTCAGGGCTTCTGTTTAACACGTCGCCCGACAACCTCGTCTGGAATCCCTGAGGAAGCTGGTTCCTACCTACGGAGAGGCACTAGTGGTTGATAGCTGGTTCCTACCTATGTAGAGGCACTGGTGGTTGATAGCTGGTTCCTACCTACGTAGAGGCACTGGTGGTTGATAGCTGGTTCCTACCTACGGAGAGGCACTGGTGGTTGATAGCTGGTTCCTACCTACGGAGAGGCACTGGTGGTTGATAGCTGGTTCCTACCTACGGAGAGGCACTGGTGGTTGATAGCTGGTTCCTACCTACGTAGAGGCACTGGTGGTTGATAGCTGGTTCCTACCTATGTAGAGGCACTGGTGGTTGATAGCTGGTTCCTACCTATGTAGAGGCACTGGTGGTTGATAGCTGGTTCCTACCTACGGAGAGGCACTGGTGGTTGATAGCTGGTTCCTACCTACGTAGAGGCACTGGTGGTTGATAGCTGGTTCCTACCTATGTAGAGGCACTGGTGGTTGATAGCTGGTTCCTACCTACGGAGAGGCACTGGTGGTTGATAGCTGGTTCCTACCTATGTAGAGGCACTGGTGGTTGATAGCTGGTTCCTACCTACGGAGAGGCACTAGTGGTTGATAGCTGGTTCCTACCTATGTAGAGGCACTGGTGGTTGATAGCTGGTTCCTACCTACGTAGAGGCACTGGTGGTTGATAGCTGGTTCCTACCTACGGAGAGGCACTGGTGGTTGATAGCTGGTTCCTACCTACGGAGAGGCACTGGTGGTTGATAGCTGGTTCCTACCTACGGAGAGGCACTGGTGGTTGATAGCTGGTTCCTACCTACGTAGAGGCACTGGTGGTTGATAGCTGGTTCCTACCTATGTAGAGGCACTGGTGGTTGATAGCTGGTTCCTACCTATGTAGAGGCACTGGTGGTTGATAGCTGGTTCCTACCTACGGAGAGGCACTGGTGGTTGATAGCTGGTTCCTACCTACGTAGAGGCACTGGTGGTTGATAGCTGGTTCCTACCTATGTAGAGGCACTGGTGGTTGATAGCTGGTTCCTACCTACGGAGAGGCACTGGTGGTTGATAGCTGGTTCCTACCTACGGAGAGGCACTGGTGGTTGATAGCTGGTTCCTACCTATGTAGAGGCACTGGTGGTTGATAGCTGGTTCCTACCTATGTAGAGGCACTGGTGGTTGATAGCTGGTTCCTACCTACGTAGAGGCACTGGTGGTTGATAGCTGGTTCCTACCTATGTAGAGGCACTGGTGGTTGATAGCTGGTTCCTACCTACGGAGAGGCACTGGTGGTTGATAGCTGGTTCCTACCTATGTAGAGGCACTGGTGGTTGATAGCTGGTTCCTACCTACAGAGGGGCACTGGTGGTTGATAGCTGGTTCCTACCTACGGAGAGGCACTGGTGGTTGATAGCTGGTTCCTACCTACGTAGAGGCACTGGTGGTTGATAGCTGGTTCCTACCTATGTAGAGGCACTGGTGGTTGATAGCTGGTTCCTACCTATGTAGAGGCACTGGTGGTTGATAGCTGGTTCCTACCTATGTAGAGGCACTGGTGGTTGATAGCTGGTTCCTACCTACGTAGAGGCACTGGTGGTTGATAGCTGGTTCCTACCTATGTAGAGGCACTGGTGGTTGATAGCTGGTTCCTACCTACGGAGAGGCACTGGTGGTTGATAGCTGGTTCCTACCTACGGAGAGGCACTGGTGGTTGATAGCTGGTTCCTACCTACGGAGAGGCACTGGTGGTTGATAGCTGGTTCCTACCTACAGAGGGGCACTGGTGGTTGATAGCTGGTTCCTACCTACAGAGGGGCACTGGTGGTTGATAGCTGGTTCCTACCTACAGAGGGGCACTGGTGGTTGAAAAAAAATGTTTGCCCTTTTTTATGTCCAATCAGGTTGCTCTTCATCTGTGTTTACAAGCTGTGGTTTTATAACACAGCCTTGCTTTCATTTCCAAATGGAGCTGAGACACATGTGCATTCATACATCCAATATATACATACTGTATATAAATATATATATACAAACTATAATTTTATTATATATAATAAAAACACGTTAGAAAAGACTCACAGACAATGTAAGACAGAGACGGACTGGCCGGGCGTAGTCATGTATGTGTGTGTGTGGTCAGGTGTGTGTGTGTGGTCAGGTGTGTGTCCGTAATGACGTTAGCGGCAAAGTAAACACGGCAGTTGCCCGAGGGGAGGAGCTACGCAAGCTCGGGAGAGAGACGAGGGAAACACACAAACATAGAGAAGGCAGCAGCTGTCAGACCCGCGTCCCCGTCGCACACCTGTCACACAGGAAGTCAGGGCCCGTTTCCTGGATACGCCTCCTCAGCCAAACACTGATGCCTGCTGCCGCCTCGAACGTCCCAGATACGGGAGAGGAGAGAGAGGACATGGGAGGGGGAGGAGCAAGAGGAAGAGAAGGAGAGAGGTTTAGACATCTGGTTGCTGAGGGAGGGAGAGAAAGAATGAGGAAGTGAGAGATAGAGGGAGGGAGGAAGGGAGAGAGGGTGAGGGAGTGAAAGGTAGAGAGCGGGAGGGAGAGAGTGAGGGAGTGAGAGGTAGAGGTAGGGAGGGAGTGAACGGTAGAGAGAGGGAGGGAGTGAAAGTTAGAGGGAGGGAGAGTGAGAGAGGTAGAAAGAGGGAGGAAGGGAGAGAGAGTGAGTGAGTGAGAGGTAGAGAGAGGGAGGGAGAGAGAGAGAGGGAGTGAGAGGTAGAGAGAGGGAGGGAGAGAGAGAGGGAGGTTGCAAGAGGGAGGGAGAAAGTAAGTTAGGGAGTGAGAAGTAGAGTGAGGGAGGGAGGGAGAGAGAGAGAGAGGGAGGGAGGACATCTGGGAGCTGAGGAGGAGTGTGAGATATGGACGTGCTCTAAATGCATCATTCATGGCAGCCAAACAAAGTAAATAAGACCCAGGGAAAATAAATAAAATGTTTCTCAGGCAAATGTTTTCCCATGTTGTCTGGCTGACATCACTGAGATCTGTGCACAGATAAAGTAATGTTTGTGTTAGGGTTCCACGACAGACGGAAAGACAAAGAGCAATGTGGACGTCTTTTCTAACTCTCCCACAGAGACGTTGGTCAACATTCCCAAACGTTTTACATTACGATCAGGATTGGCTGAATTACTTTATAATGTAATGTAATATAATTGTAATCGGTAATAACAACTTTTGGATTACTCACTCAGCAACGTAATTAGATTACTTTGGGATTACTTTCATATTCATATTATCATATAAAATAAGAATATCGCCAATTGAATAACACGAAATCACACAAACTTAATATATTTGAAAGTACCTGGGCATATATGGATATTTATTTTCATACTTGGAAATTTATATGAAACTGAAAAACAGAAAATAAGTTTTTAGACATTTTGCCGTGACACTACAAAAGTGAGCTCAGATAAATAATCTGTGCAAATGTGTAAATCATAAATGTTTTTCCCAGGGACCCTCAAACATCTGGATAAATATCAGAATTCTTTTTACCATGAAGGCAGCTACACAGCTATTTGCAGACAAAATGTAGAAAACTCCCCTAAACAAATCAAAAATTAAAAAATAGAATAATATGGTTATGTGCGGACAACTTTTGCATTAATGCTGACCACGCCCAACTGAGATGCACCACAAATGTTTTTAAGACAATAAAATAAAAAATAAAACGTACAACTTGTGAATACCTTTCAGCAGTCTATCTTTTTACATTTATAAGTAATCCAATAAGTAATCCTACTAGGTTTCTGGAATGTACGGCAGGATTTTTTGTAATCCGTGTCTCCCCAACCCTGATTCCTGTCCAGCATGTGACAATATTCCCACGCTCACACACCCTTGGTCTTCCTGTGACCAATGGGAACAAATCCAGATGTATAGCTCACTAAATGCCTGCCCTCTCTCTCTCCCTCTCCACCTCTCTCTCTCTCCCTCTCTCCATCTGCTTGCACAGTTTGGTTCATTCAGAACAGCAGGAAGTGTAAGGGTCCTGTACAGGAAGTGATATCACACAGCTCTCTTGGTTGATGTGGAGCAGCCATAGATGTTAACAGCCTGAGCGTCGACGTTGTGGTTGGCAAAGCCTCCCTTTGTTTTTGTCAGAATTGTCAAGGCGGGTCCTCGGAGGGCTCCTCGTCCTATTCCCAAGCTGCCCTTCACGCTGCCTGTATGCAATTAACAGGGTAATTAAAAGCCTGATGAGCTAATTGGTGTTCGGTGAAGCTGCAGGTGTTTTGATAGGGGAGCTTGTTTGTGTAAGTGCACAATATAAACATCTAACAAACGAGAGTAATTTTTGGCACAGTTTTCCCCCCGTAATTTGAATAATATGTGTGTTTAGGGGAAAGGCCGTTCGACTGTTAAATAAGACAAAGCCATGCATCTTGGTCATAAAGAGAAATAAACACTTGTATTCCAGTTGTTTTGGAACGGCATGGAGAAAGATACTGTGGAGAACTGACATCAGGTCAGGTCTGTAGCGATACTGTTCAACTGTGACATTGGGGTTGGCAGAGAGAAGTAACTATTATTTAAACTTTTATTCTCAAACTCCAATTAAACGGTGTCACACCCGGAGGCTGAGCTCTGAGGCACGAGAGAGACAGGTTACAGCTGAAGAAGGAGATGGTAAGCAGAACTCCTCTGAGGAACTGGGCCAAGAAGCCCCCCTCTCTCTCTCTCTCTCTCTCTCTCTCTGTCTCTCACTCTCTCTCTCTCTCTGTCTCTCACTCTCTCTCTCTCTCTCTCTCTCACTCTCTCTCTCTGTCTCTCTCTCTCTCTCTCTCTCTGTCTCTGTCTCTCTCTCTCTCTCTCTCTCTCTGTCTCTCACTCTCTCTCTCACTCTCTCTCTCCGTCTCTCTCTCTCTCTCTCTGTCTCTCTCTGTCTCTCTCTGTCTCTCTCTCTCTCTCTCTGTCTCTCTCTCTCACTCTCTCTCTCTGTCTCTCTCACTCTCTCTCCATGTCTCTCTCCCCAGCCATCACGCTTTGGTGTTTTTCTCTGTTGTGCTCTGCCCCCTCCCCCTCCCCTCCCCCCTGCCTGCGGTGGCAGATGTGCTGGTGACGGCTGTGTGCCAATGGCACCGGCGGTCCCCAGGTGGCCGAGATGACAGTTATTTATGTTCAGGTGTGAGCTTTTCCACGGCGGGTCCCGGAGCCCCCAGCCGGCCCGCTCCATGTGGTCCGCGCTCCCCCGTCGACTGAGCCTGACAGAACCTCGGGCGGCGGCGAGGAACGCAAACAAAACGGCAAACGAGTCTACCGTAGAATACAGGCTCAGCCGCGGACCAGTCCGATATGACTGAGCGTCCGGCGTTTGTTTTCCATTTCGGCTGTCAGCGTCAGTGGGAGCTTGGCATAAACCGCAGAATGTGTGTGTTTTTTTCTCTCCAAATGACGACATGCGTGTGTGTGTGTGTGTGTGTGTGTGTGTGTGTGCGTGCGTGCGTGAGTGTGTGCGTGCGTGCGTGTGCGTGAGTGCGTGCGTGTGCGTGAGTGCGTGCGTGCGTGTGTGTGTGTGCGTGTGTGTGTGAGTGTGTGCGTGCGTGCGTGTGTGAGTGTGCGTGTGAGTGTGTGCGTGCGTGTGTGTGTGTGTGTGTGCGTGCGTGTTATCCCTCAGAGCGGGCACCCACTCTCCTCTGTGACTCCCGGCCAGTGCCAGTGCCGGTGCCCAGCGCTTTCCTAACACGCTCCAGATGGGCCAGACCGGGCCGGGGAGTTGTTCTTGGCCCGCCGCAGCAGAATGTCACAAATACTTTCCTTTATTTAGGAACGGCTTGGGGTTAGTAGCTAGGGTGCGAGTGAGGGAGGGACGAGGAGGAGGAGAGAGGGGGGGAAGGGAGGCAGACGAGGAGAAGCAGATCTCTGTGAAACATCTGGATTGTATTAGCAGCCATTGGGAAAATGCAGAAAGCAGGGTTTTTTTTTTTTCGGGGAGTAGCGATATGCTTCACGTAACCACTTCACTGCCGAGCGACGCCCTCCCTGAAGAGAACAGATGGCCGCTAGACTTCAATACAATTACATCAATAACAGTCATCACAGCCGTCAGCGCCACATGACAAGCGCGCCGAAAGTACAGAGAGTCAGGGAACCGAAACTTGTCTCGCAAGAGGGTGAGGAGGAAGCGGGCCGAGAAACACGCGGTCGCCCTCGTCGACCGTACTCTTCCTCACGGTTGCACCGCACAACCCAGGGACGGTAGACGGGTCGAGGAAATGACCTATTTACAAAGTCGGCAAACGAACTGAAACGAGCGGAGAAATGAACACTCGTGGACTCGGTAAATGAACGACAACAAAGACATTTAGGAGCACACAGTGATTCAGTGAACGGAGCAGAACGGAGGCCGCGGGGGCTGTTTAAACACGGACATGCCTAGCAGAGAGCGGGCTAGTAACAGTGACTCCTTATGTTGGGGCTGCCTTACTGGCAAGGCCTCGTGTTGATCATCTGACTTCAGCATCCGAAGCGTCTGACTAGGACGGAGGTGATATCGGCCGGAGGAGAGAAAGCGAGCGGGAGACGGGTTTGGTCAGCTCTCGTCCGCACCCCTGTTGGACGCCGGTAACTAGGTCAGCCCAGCGCCCCCGGCGTGTCTGACCTCCGCAGCCTCTCCTCCCCCACACCATTGCGGTCGTAGCCGTTACATTCCCCCCCCCACACACACACACCCCTCCCCCAACCAATGATACGTCCTCGCACAGCCACGCCCTAAAAGATTTCAGCATATCTCTGGTGGGTGACTGTGATCTGCGAGGCTCTCATTTGCGCACAGTGTAACTTGTCTTATTATTGGCTATCTTACATACACACGTCTATTATACATACACACACACACGCATACGCATTCTCTCCCTGGGCCTTTGGGTTCTTTCTTATTAAACAGACGCGTATTCCCCACTGAACGTTTGTTTTCACTAAACATATTTGTTCAGCCGTGGCTCTCTGTGGTATGTCGCTGATTCTCTGGTAAGAGGATGAAGCGGAGTTGTGTCCGTGTTGCGTGCTGTACTGTGCTCCTCTCTTCCAGCCTGTCATTAGTCGAGCTAAAGCCTCTGAACCCTAAATGAGCTGGAGCTGATCAGGAGCCTGGAGTTTAATGCACACAGAGAGCGATGGGAGAGAGACAGGAGACCGGGGAGAGAGACACGAGACAGGGGAGAGAGACAGGAGACAGGGGAGAGAGACAGGAGACAGGGGAGAGAGACAGGAAATAGGGGAGAGAGACAGGAGACAGGGGAGAGAGACAGGGGAGAGAGACAGGAGACAGGGGAGAGAGACAGGAGACAGGGGAGAGAGACACAAGACAGGGGAGAGAGACAGGAGACAGGGGAGAGAGACAGGAGACAGGGGAGAGAGACACGAGACAGGGGAGAGAGACACGAGACAGGGGAGAGAGGCACGAGACAGGGGAGACAGACACGAGACAGGGGAGAGAGACACGAGACAGGAGAGAGAGACACGAGACAGGAGACAGGGAGAGAGACAGGAGACAGGGGAGAGAGACAGGAGACAGGGGAGAGAGACAGGAGACAGGGGAGAGAGACAGGAGACAGGGGAGAGAGACACGAGACAGGGGAGAGAGACAGGAGACAGGGGAGAGAGACAGGAGACAGGGGAGAGAGACACGAGACAGGGGAGAGAGAGTGGGGAGAGCATCTCTCTGTGAGGAACCTTTCCGTCATCACCGTTTGCCAACGGGGTTCCTCGATCTTCACCTCCCTCTTCTGCTAACCTGTCCTCTGCCCCCTCCCGCGTTTCTACGGGGCGATGAAGGCCCAGAGTGGACGGTTTAGGAGACGGGCAATATGCTGAGGAGTCTCCGGAGAGGGGTCCCTGGGCCCCCGGGCCGAGGCGCTGGGCTCTAATCCCGCTGTTTTGATGTGAGGACTGTGTTTGTATGGACTCCTTGGCGGCCTGATGGGGAGCAGATGTGGGAGGGCAGGCGGGCGGGCAGGGAGCCAGAGCAGCTGGGAGAAATTAAAAACAACAGCATTCCTGGAGACTGGGGGAATTACAGAGAGAGGGAGGGAACGAGACACGGGGAGAGATTTAAAGTTATGTGCTCGCAGAGAGGAGGCCGTTTGGAGAAGGGAGAGGAGGAGGAGGAAGAGGAGATCTCTCGGGCCCTTCTGAAAATCTGTTTAAGATCAGGGAGGTCGAAGCTCCGTTCACATGGTCATTGTCAACCTAGACACACACATTGCCGGCCTCCGACAAGGCTTTTAATGGCAGGTCATTATGTGACGGTTCCTCCTGTGTTTGGCGGTTTTAGTCGAAGCATACGTCCCGTACTTCATAAAGAGACCCAGCGGTAGCCACGGAATGACAAACCGGAGTGCTCCGCGGTGCCAGCGGTCGATTCTTCGTCATCCTGTTTTTGCAACGCACCAAAGAAAGGACTTAACCCAAAACCATTTCAGAAGCCAGAACGCTGATCGTGTTCCTGCCCGTTTTACGGCTTGATTACGTGAAGCGTACAGCTGTGTACAGGAGCGACTGACAGCGGTGTAATTACCAAAAGCTTTTGGCGGCATAACCGTGGGCTGAAGCCTGAGCCAGCGGCTAGCGCTCACGTCCCCAGGGAGTCTACGGAGCACCGCTGCACCCTGGGTAAAATCTATTCTCCCGATTGATCACGATCTCGATCCACTTTAAGTTAGAGATAAAAGCTCGGAAGTGAAGAAGGGGACGGACCAGCGGTTCCAGAACCTCTCCCGGACGGAGTCTGGCGCGGCGCGTCGAGACATTGGTTCTTTTATTCAGACAGAGGACGGATTGAGGTCCCGGCACACACACACAGTGGTTAGATGGACGTGATGCTCTACCCAGGAAGTCTCTCTCCGCCAGCGTCTACAAATCATTGTCTTTCCTTCACCCGTTGACTACCTTGGCACACGTCTTCCTGTCCTTCAACGCCATGCGAGCACAGATGGCCGTGGAGGGAGGGGGGGTGGGGGTCGAACAGAGCAGACTTTCTAATGTATTAAAAGTGAAATCCAGAGCTGGGTGTGTGACTGTGTGTCTGCTTGTGTGTGAGTGTGTCCTTTAGCTGGGTAGATTAAACAGCAGTCCTAATTCCACGGTGGCTGCAGACAGGCTGGTAGGACTTCTCCTCTGTGACTCTCTTCCGAGGATCTCAGCTATGAAAGCCGGGTCACTCCCAGATTCCACCGGGAGCTCTAGTGGCACGTCTCCCCAAGCGTCGAGCGGAAAGCCCTGATTATGACATGCTGTCTGTCAAAAACCACCACAGACTCAATCAAATCACAGACGAGGCGGCGGTTCTGGATTTTTTAATCGTCGCAGAATTACAGTGCGCGTAAATTATAGGATACAAGTAAATCAGCGATCGTCGCGGAGTGTATAAATAAAACCGAGCATCCTTCAGAGCTAAACAAGTGACCGGGACCTTGACGGCTCGATGTGACGTCCTTTGGTTTTTACTTCCGTCGGAGCCAGACGTTGTGGTTAGAACGGCCCCTGGGAACCGGAGCACTGTGGGGAACGACGACAGATGGAGCGGCCATACCCCGCCTCCTCTTCCCTCTGACAGACAGACGGTCAGGCAGGAGGTGGCTGGCCAGGCGGCAGGACGGGGATACGATTTACATTTGGCTCTGGGTTGTTGTGGGACATGGCTGACCCGTAGTCACCGGGTACGCGGTGCTGGCCGACGGGGGGCTATCTTAAGCGGCTTTGGGGCTAACACTTTGGGGCTAACACGTTGGGGCTAACACGTTGGGGCTAACCCTTTGGGGCTAACACGTTGGGGCTAACCCATTGGGGCTAACCCTTTGGGGCTAACACTTTGGGGCTAACCCTTTGGGGCTAACCCTTTGGGGCTAACACATAGCGTAGAATCGCACTGCTAGAATACGGGAAAAGGGACTTATACACTGACGTTTTAGAATGAAGCAGAGAAGATATTGCGTCAGGAATATTCCGGAATGAGTAGCCCCGCAATGTTTTCAGCCAGGTCATTTATCACAAGGACACATTGGAGAACATTGATTCTGCGAAAGAGCCCTAAGAAATAAAGTATAACGTATTGAGTCATCTGTAACATTCACTTAGATACTAGATAATGTTGCACATATTCTGTTTTTGTGACATAATGCAGGTTGGGAGAAACAGATAACATAAAAACTAACCTGAATTACCCAATTAATGTTAATTGCTGTGACTTTTAGAGTAACACCAAAGGTCAATCACACAGTCTGCAGTGTCGTTTCATGGGTAGAACTTGTTGTTTCAAGCCAGGATGGAGATGAGAGAGAGAAAGAGGGAGAGGGGAGTAAGGTGTGGAGGAGGGGATTCAGTTAGAATCTGTACCAGTCAGTCCTGATAGCTGAGGAGACCTCTCCTCGTCTGCTCAGTGGACCCGGCACCCTCCTGCTCCACCCCCTGTAGAGCAGCACCCTCCTGCTCCACCCCCTGTAGAGCCAGCACCCTCCTGCTCCACCCCCATAGAGCAGCACCCTCCTGCTCCACCCCCATAGAGCAGCACCCTCCTGCTCCACCCTCGTAGAGCAGCACCCTCCTGCACCACCCCCCTTAAAGCCAGCACCCTCCTGCACCCCCATTAAAGCCAGCACCCTCTACTGTTTCGCAGCTGCTCTCCCTGTAGGTCGAGACCTAATTATCCTCCTGTTGCTCGTTTGGCAGTGACCCGATGTGTTTGGTTATTTTTGCACTTGACAGAGGAGGCAGCTCCGGCTTAGTGAGGAGGTGGGCTGGGTGGGTGGGGTGGGGGGGGTCTGCTCCAAATACGGTCAGGGTGCTGGGAATACATGCTAGCGGGGTGCCCACAGGTCTGGGGCGACGTGAGAGGTGTCGTCTGTGGAGAGTTGACATTGGAGCGAACATAGCGACAGCTGATGGAATGACGGTCGGACCTAACCTTCCTCTCTTCAGTGCATGCCTCAGTGCTGGTCAGATACGGGCCGTGGGGGCTCTCTGGGTGTGTATTGATAGCCCTGTCTGTGCACACGCCAACACGCACCTGCACACACACACACACACACACACACACGCCGTCAGACACGCTGCAAAACTATCTTCTCCAAGGGCTGTAAAAGCCATCACACTCGACAGCTCGTGTTGTTGTAGCACCAGGAACTCGTTCTGTCGACTTCCCTCAGACGGGGCGTTGCTTCCCCCTGTATCATTCAGTGTTTGTCACTGGCTAGACCCACGCCGTCTGGGACTCAGAAGGACTCAGATGGAGTCAGTGGACGAGCCGTACGCATTGCTCAGATCCTCTGCAATAGATTCTGCACAGGGTTTTCACTTTTATCAACAGCTTGTGTGTTTAGCGTTGCATCGAGGAAAGCGTTTCGTTCATTCACAACATTTAAGGATTGTCCTTAACAAATTGTTTTCTGTGCTGTTGTGTTGAGTGTGCTGTTATTATAGCAGACAGTATCAGTGTGTTACTATAGCGACAGTATCAGTGTGCTATTATAGCAGACAGTATCAGTGTTTTATTATAGCAGACAGTATCAGTGTGTTATTATAGCAGACAGTATCAGTGTGTTATTATAGCAGACAGTATCAGTGTGTTATTATAGCAGACAGTATCAGTGTGTTATTATAGCAGACAGTATCAGTGTGTTACTATAGCGACAGTATCAGTGTGTTACTATAGCGACACTATCAGTGTGTTATTATAGCAGACAGTATCAGTGTATTATTATAGCAGACAGTATCAGTGTGTTACTATAGCGACAGTATCAGTGTGTTACTATAGCAGACAGTATCAGTGTGTTACTATAGCGACAGTATCAGTGTATTATTATAGCAGACAGTATCAGTGTGTTATTATAGCAGACAGTATCAGTGTGTTATTATAGCAGACAGTATCAGTGTGTTATTATAGCAGACAGTATCAGTGTGTTATTATAGCAGACAGTATCAGTGTGTTATTATAGCAGACAGTATCAGTGTGTTATTATAGCAGACAGTATCAGTGTGTTATTATAGCAGACAGTATCAGTGTGTTACTATAGCGACAGTATCAGTGTGTTATTATAGCAGACAGTATCAGTGTGTTATTATAGCAGACAGTATCAGTGTGTTATTATAGCAGACAGTATCAGTGTGTTACTATAGCGACAGTATCAGTGTGTTATTATAGCAGACAGTATCAGTGTGTTATTATAGCAGACAGTATCAGTGTATTATTATAGCAGACAGTATCAGTGTGTTACTATAGCGACAGTATCAGTGTGTTACTATAGCAGACAGTATCAGTGTGTTAGTATAGCGACAGTATCAGTGTGTTATTATAGCAGACAGTATCAGTGTGTTATTATAGCAGACAGTATCAGTGTGTTACTATAGCGACAGTATCAGCAGGGTAAGTGAAGAGCAGCCCTTGTCTCCTGGATAAGGCGATGCCACCTGACCGCTCCCGGCCGTCCCGTTCCTTCTGTCCCAGACCCGAGCAGCCTTGCCTTGTTTGGTCCCGGCTGGAGGCCTCGTCCCGGGAGCGTGGATGTGGCTCTGTGATGGACGGCGGCAGATCCAGCTGCACTTGTCACTGACTGTCAAGCGCCTGTCAATAGGGGGGACGGGAGGGAAGTATCTGCTGCCATCGGCTGTGTGGGTGAGGAGCGGGAGGGAGGGATATCAGTACAACGGTGTGGACCGGGTGGTGGGGGGGTTAGGTGGTGCGGGGGTGGGGGGTTGGGGTAGGGGTTCCCGTCAGCCACAGCGGACGAGCAGGTGTTACTATATGTCTCAAGGAGCTGTAATATCTAGTGTGTCGTTCCAAGCTCTTATCTCTCTATCACTACGTTCTTTCTATCACTCCGTTCTCTCTATCACTCTGTTCTCTATCACTCCGTTCTAACTATCACTACGTTATCTCTATCACTCCGTTCTCTCTCACTCCGTTCTCCCTCTATCACCCCGTTCTCTCTCTATCACTCCGTTCTCTCTCTATCACTCCGTTCTCACCACGGAGTGGGTTTATGGCAACAGCACTCGTCACTGAGCACAAACCACTATGGATAGTGTTTTGGTACAATGAAATGGCAATGTGAAGGCTAAGTCCAAAATGACTGCTGGTGTGTTTTTGCCAACTTGCCGTCTCTCTGTCTCTTGTACCCTCAGCTACTCTCTCTCACGTTTTCCCGGTCACCATCTTGCTCTTAATCACTCTCTGTGTCTGTTTCTCGTGTAGGTAACACAGAACAGAAGGTTGGAACGATGCCCGATTCACCTGCTGATGTCAAAACCCAGCCCAGGTCGACTCCTCCCACAATGCCACCTCCACCCCCGGCCGTCAGCCAGGCAGCCAATCGTAATGCTTCATTTACACCCACCACCAGTAAGTCAAGTAAGTTATTTTACTTTCTATTATTGCAGTATTCACCTCATCAGCGTGCAAGCAAGCAGTCTTTCAGAAAAGCTTAGTTACTAGTCAAACACGAAGTACCTTTCCCTTTTACTGGCATATTTGTTCTCTTCTTTAAATTACTTTTAGCCGGTGAACCTCTATCTCAGCATCTATAAGACTATAAGACTGTTCCATCTCCATCATCCGGTCCTTAAAGTCTAGCTGTGCATCTTTTTTGCTGGCAGGAAGGGAATGTTTCTAGGCATATGTGTGTGTGTGTGTCTATGTGTGTACTTTTCTGTGTGTGTCTGTGTTTCTGTTTGCGTGTACTACTATACTTGTCAGGTCCAGATGTCTTCACTATAGTAATCCATGGTAGTAACCCTTGGTAACCCATGTTAACCCTTTTTAGCTCCAGATGTCCTCACTAGAATAGTAACCCATCGTAGTAATTTTAGGTAAGACATAGTAATCCTTGGTAACCCATGGTAACCTTGGTAACACATGGTAACCCATGGTGAATTATGACTCGTTAGAGCACTAGGCTTGCGGATTAAGTTAAAGTCAGGGTTATAAAAGTGGCTACGGTTAGAGCCAGGTTTGGGCTAGTAAGAATCAATGTGGGTGTGTGTGTATGTGTGTGTATGTGTGTGTGTGTGTGTGTCAGTGTATATCAGTGTGTGTGTGTGTGTGTGTGTGTGTGTGTGTGTCTGTGTGTGTGTGTGTGTGTGTGTGTGTGTGTGTGTGTGTGTGTGTGTGTGTGTGTGTGTGTGTGTGTGTGTGTGTGTGTGTGTGTGTGTGTGTGTGTGTGTGTGTGTGTGTGTGTGTGTGTGTGTGTGTGTGTGTGTGTTTGTGTATATCAGTGTGTTGATGATTTTTCTGAGTGAGTATCAGTGTGTGTGTGTGTGTATGTCATTGTAAGTATCAGTGTGTTGATGATTGTCAATGTGAGTATCGATGTGTGTATGTCAGTGTGTGTTCCAGTGTGTGTCGGTGTGTGTGTGCTACTTGTTTACCAGCTATAGTGACAGAGGGCTACACACACTATTTTCTTCCCTATATAGTAATGATAGACCATGTTATTTCACCTGTTGTGGCGGTCGCCAGTGTCACTTGCTACCCCATCTAAAACCAGAACACATGTAGCAGGTCACATGGCACAGCCACATATGTGCCCACCAATCAGGCGCAGGAGATTACGGAGCAGGAACGAAACACCCCGCATGATCGAACCGCAGTTGAAACACATCTCGGACTCTCTCGCGCACGCATTCAGTTCGTCACCACTTGTTTATGTACACGGCTAAATACGCTCAAACAATAAAACAGCGTATCTGCCCGTGAGATGAAATGTAAACGTGTTCTGCTTCGTTAGCTGGGTTGATAAGGCGGGCGAGACATAACTGTGACAGAGTAACAGGCGACATGGAGTTTACGAACCTGACAGCAGGATTGGGTGGTGTTGCATTCACCAGGAAGAGCTCAGGGAGACAGTGGGCTGTAGTAGGTGGGGTAGGGGGGAGGGAGGACCGGGGGGGGGGGGTCTGTGTCAGGAGCGAGGAACCTGAAAGCTGCAAATCTACTTTCAGCTGGTGGACATGTGTGCGGCCCTGATTTAGCAACACACCTGCTATCGGAATAGAAGCAACACAGGCCGCCAACCCTATTTTTGGCCCGTCTTTAACAAGTTCCTCATATAGTTGTGTCCTAGTGAGTGAGTGGGTGAGCGACGGAGAGAAACAGATTGGCCACATTGTAGAGGGGGTGTCAGAGAGAGAGAGAGAAAGAGAGAGAGAGATGGGGAGAGCATTACGGTCCCACGTGTGACAAGCAGCTGAACCTACAGCACCACGAGTCTTCGTTTAAACTGGCATGAACCACGTCTGCGTCCGGAGCTGTAGTGTACAGGGAGACGGTCCAGAGCGGCTTTATCCGGCCTCGGATCTCCCCAGCGCGTCACCCGGGATGCACGTGCCCTCTCCCCGCACCTCCTCCCCGGGGGTGCCGGCGGAGCGGCCGCAAGAGTCCAGAGGAGGTCGCCGTGCCGGTATTGACGGAGGCCCTCCGACTTTATCTCTCTCCGCAGTGCTAAACGGGAGCAGTCACTCCAGTCACTCGCCCACGTCGCTCAACGGCGCCCCCTCCACGCCAAACGGGTTCAGCAACGGCCCGGCGATGTCGTCCACCGCCTCCCTGTCCAACCAGCAGCTGCCCCCGGCCTGCGGCGCACGTCAGCTCTGCAAGCTCAAGCGCTTCCTCACCACGCTGCAGCAGTTCGGCAACGACATCTCGCCGGAGATCGGAGAGCGAGTCCGTAGCCTGGTACTGGGCCTGGTGGTGAGTTCTCCTCCCTGATTTCCGTCTCTCTCCCTCTCTGTTTCCTCTCCCGCTCGTTTGTCTTGCTTGCCTCGAGCTGGTATGTCCGATATCTCTCACTTTCTGTCACCGCTGAACGGCTCCCACTCTACGTGTACCAAACGCTCCGTTCCTCTTGTCGTCTGACAGAATTCCACGCTCACCATAGAGGAGTTCCACTCCAAACTCCAGGAGGCCACAAACTTCCCACTGCGCCCCTTTGTCATTCCGTTCCTCAAGGTAAGAACATCTACACACACACACGTCCTCCCATTTCCTAATAGGCTTCCTGGGAATTCCCAAGCTACTACCGTCTGAGCAGCATCCAATTTTGCTATAAATTAGCATATGGAGACAGAAGTGAGATTTAGAATGAATTCAGCAGGAACAAATAATATTTTACAGACAGCTGGCCAGCGTAGAGAGCGACCTGGTTTCTGGGCCCATGCAGGGTGTCATTCTTCCACTAGTGTTTAAGTGTGGAGTTGATTGAAGCTCACTTGATAAGAAGGGCTGCACTGATTTCCTGCCCAGCCTGCTGCATGTTTGCTGCCTGTCTGTCTGCTGTCTGTCTGTCTGCCTGCCTGTCTGTCTGTCTGTCTGTCTGTCTGTCTGTCTGTCTGCCTGTCTGCTTCCTGTCTGTCTGGCTGTCTGTCTGTCTGCTGCCTGTCTGTCTGTCTGCCTGTCTGTCTGCCAGTCTGCTGTCTGTCTTGTCTGTCTGTCTGATGCCTGCCTGTCTGTCTGCCTGTCTGCTGCTTGTCTGTTTGCCAGTCTGTCTGCCTGTCTGCTGCCTGTCTGCTTCCTGTCTGTCTGTCTGCCTGTCTGCTTCCTGTCTGCCTGTCTGCTTCCTGTCTGCCTGTCTGATGCCTGTCTGCTTCCTGTCTGCCAGTCTGCTGCCAGTATGACTGCCTGTCTGCTGCCTGTCTTTCTGCCAGTCTGTCTGCCTGTCTGCTGCCTGTCTGCTGCCTGTCTGGTGCCTGTCTGTCTGCCTGTCTGCTGCCTGTCTGCTGCCTGTCTGCTTCCTGTCTGCCTGTCAGTCTGCCGCTGGGCTGATCTGCAGGTCCATATGGCCATCGTTTGCAATTCATTAAAGCTGGTACACAAGTGTTTACCCTGAGTGATACGACACGGAGCGAGAGGAGACAGGGTTGAGGGCCAGGGATGAAGGGTGGGGGGGGGTTAAAGAATACTTCCCGGCAGATGTTGCTTTTCACTGAGGCTGATTAATCAATCACATTTATTTTATAAAGCCCTTTTTTACATCTGCAGTTGTCGCAAAGCGCTTATACAGTTACCCGGGCTAAAACCCAGCATTGCTTTGTCTTGATCCTATGTGCCACAGACACACAGAGAGAAAGAGAGAGAGAGAGAGAGAGAGAGAGAGAGAGGGAGGGAGGGAGGGAGGGAGGGAGGTTAGGGAGAGAGGAAAAAAGTCCAACCTTCTGAACAACTGTCATTATGCATAACATGTTACTCTGCTCTGGTCCAGCTGTCAAATATGGAACACAGGGAATAAGTGGGGCAGTTGGGAATACATCCTGGGCCCTTAAGGGACGTGGCTGACAGAATACATTCACTGTTAACGTGACACTAACACTATGGACGCAATGCATTTAATATGGAGACACGACACATTTAATATGGAGACACGACACATTTAATATGGAGACACGACACATTTAATATGGAGACACGACACATTTAATATGGAGACACGACACATTTAATATGGAGACACGACACATTTAATATGGAGACACGACACATTTAATATGGAGACACGACACATTTAATATTGACACAACACATTCACTATTAACGTTCGAAACAGGTTTATTTTAAATACAAAATAAAACAAACCGTGAAACGGTGAAAAAAGCTAAACTGTTGTAAATGAAATTAAAGTGCGCATATCGCGTCTTATAATAAAACATTCAAACAACAGCAGGTCTTCAACTACTTATCACACTCACCCGCTAATGAATAAAATGCTAACAGCTGTGACAGAACGTAAACAAAGAGACCGTGCACCACCAAATATCGTCCGTGTGGAAACAAAACCTATAGACAAAACACTATAGAAAAAAAACACATTCACTATATGCACAACACAGTCACTATATACACAACACATTCACTATAGACACGACACATTTAATACAGACACAACACAGTCACTATAGACACGGCACATTTAATATAGACACAACGCAGTCACTATATACACAACACATTCACTATGTTCACATCCTTACCAAGGCCGGGGCAGCAGCTTTTGCTGGCCTGTGTTTAGGCCTCGTCCAGACGGTCGCTAAGGGCCTCGTATCAACAGGGCTGTTTTCCAGACCACCTGGTGTGCCATGAGAGGTTCCACATCTGTGACACGGCAGCCAGCGCTGGGCTTTATCAAAGTGACGGCCTGACTGAGCTCTTTGACAGCATCCCCACACCCCCCCACTCCCCCATCCCACCCCAAGTGACACAGACTGTTGGCGAGGAAGGAATGTATAACGATGGGTCTGTTAATTCTCACCCTCCCCGCCTCATCCTCTCTCCGCCTCTCCGTCTCTCCCTCTTCTTCCGCCTCCCACCTTGACACTCCGCTCCCCACTTCTCCTCCCAGGCTAACCTGCCCCTGCTGCAGAGGGAGCTGCTCCACTGTGCTCGTATGGCCAAGCAGACTCCAGCCCAGTATCTGGCCCAGCACGAGCAGCTGCTGCTGGACGCCAACGCCAGCTCACCGCTGGACTCCTCAGAGATCATGATGGAGATCAACGAGCACGGCAAGAGGAGGACACCCGACAGGTACGGCTGTAATGCACCACATCTGTACCACACCACATCTGTAATGCACCACATCTGTACCACACCACATCTGTAATGCACCACATCTGTAATACACCACATCTGTAATACACCACAGCTGTAATACACCACAGCTGTAATACACCACATCTGTACCACACCACATCTGTAATGCACCAAATCTGTAATACACCACATCTGTAATACACCACAGCTGTAATACACCACATCTGTAATACACCACAGCTGTAATACGCCACATCTGTAATACACCACATCTGTAATACACTACTGCTATAATACACCACAGCTGTAATACAAACATCACTCTTCTCCCTTCATCTGGCATTAGTAACAAAAGAAATGCTCGCACACACACCCACACACACATAATTGAATTATTTGCGGGTATTTGGAAATGCCAGGCCACAAGAGGGAATTCATAAATCCTCCGCGCAGGAGGCAGATGTCTGGGCAGCCCGATGCCAGGCGGGCAAGGAGGGAGACGCGGTGATGGGGGGGGGGAGAGACCAGCCAGCTGTCTGGTGGGGTGCAGAGAGGAGAACATGTCCAGATGCTGTGGACGTCACGCTGTAACCCGGGAGCTCAAGTTCACACCCGCAGACAATACCCTCAGTATCCTGCTGCCCAATCCACCCCCCCAGACACACCCACACACCCACACCGGTCTTACGAAGTGGGGTGGGGGTTGCGGATCCGGGCGAGAATTTGAGACGGATAAAAACAAAGTGCTAGTTCCCCCTGACCATCTCTGCCTCTTCCCTGTAGCGGTCCATATGTCAGGGATGTGGCCCAGATGGTGACCCCGCTGAACCCCAGCTTCCGCTAATCCGTGGGCGGGGGGGCGGATGGAGGAACGGGCAATCCCCCTGTAATCCGCACACCTCCGCCTCCCAACCCCTGGCTTACAGTGTTACGGGCCGGTCCAGCTGTTGCTTCCATTTGTTAGATATCGTCGATGTCCCCACTCCACCGTCCGACCTACGACCTGCGGCGTGTCTGACAGAGAGGGGCTGACGGGCGCCAGAGGTCGAGGGTCAAAGGAGAAAGGGTTCCGCTGCTAATTGCGGACACCAATTACAGTAACCCACACACACACACACACACACTTACGAAGTCGCACACTGATGAGCCGAAATTTTATGACCGTGAAAAATTATGGTGATCTCCTAACAAGGGTCAACAAGGTCAAGGTCTGAGAAGATTAGATGGTACGTGAAGGATCAGTGCTCGTGGGCGGCGTGTCGAATCCATGGCAAATGGCCAGGAGGACTGAGTACGGGGGAAGGGGGGTGCGATGCTCTGGGCAAGGTTCTGCTGGGAAACCCTGGGTCCGGACATTCGTGCGTAAACATTGTTGCTGAACAGATGCACTCCATTCCGATAGTATTTCCTGATGGCAGTTGCTTCTTTCGGCGGGATAATGTACCCTGTCACGCTGCACACATTGTTGGGTAATGGTTCGAGGAACATGATGAGTTCAAGGTCCTCCAAATTCCCCAGATCTCAACACAATTAAGCATCTCTGGGGCGTGGTGAGCCAACAAGTCCAATCCACAGCGACTCTATCTTGCAACTTGAATGATCTGATAATAATGTCTTGGTGCCAGATACCCCAGTACATCTCTCAGGGGTCTGCTACTAATGTCTTGGTGCCAGACACCCCAGTACATCTCTCAGGGGTCTGCTACTAATGTCTTGGTGCCAGATACCCCAGTACATCTCTCAGGGATCTGCTACTAATGTCTTGGTGCCAGATACCCCAGTACATCTCTCAGGGACCTGCTAGTAATGTCTTGGTGCCAGATACCCCAGTACATCTCCCAGGGGTCTGCTACTAATGTCTTGGTGCCAGATAGCCCAGTTTCTGGGGTCTTGTAGAGTCCTTGCCTCGGCAGGTCGGCCTCGTTCTGGCGGCACGTGGAGGACCCACGGCATATTAGGTCATAATGTTTTGGCTCATCGGTGTATTTGGACACATGTAGCACAATAAACAGACAACAGGCACATCTACACAGCGATGACATTCCTTTCATTTGCCTTTGATTCCAGGGATGGTAGTATGCGATTTACCTCCCATTGCCTGGCTGTTTCACCAAGCTAAACAGATTAATATCAACACTGGCGTTTAAACTGTCCAGATGGCTCCCAAAACAGGACCGTCACTGAACATCTGCCAAACACAGATCCACACACACACACACACACACACACACTGCAACCTCTTAGGTCTGTGGGAAGAGAGGCTACAGTTGCAATCTAACAGAGTGACTTAAGGGATATTAAGATTTAGAGCTTGGATTCCGCCCCGACACTGAATGTTCAGCGTGTCGTTCCTCACATATGGCGTACAGCTGTAAACACACGTTTGGAGTCGATTCTGTGAGGTGAGGGGGGGAGCAACTGTCTCCCATTGGGGGGGGGATTCCTGAAACACCATCCGATTTACCGCTGATGTCCTCCAGGAAGAACAGGTTCGCCGTTTTACAATGCGTTAGAGTTTTGCGTAAAGTAATTTATTAGCCGCCTGTTTCCAGGCAACTGACCCCACGGGAATCGAACCCACTACCCCGCGGGAATCGAACCCGCCACACTAATTCGCGTTGCCGTACATCTCCTTCGCGTTCTCCGGCGGCGTCCTCAGTGCGGAGAGACAATTGAACACTGCTGTCTGTTTCCAGGACCAAAGACTCAGAGCGAGACGGCCACCACCCAGAACACCTGGCCAAGAGACCGTGCACCATCAGCCCGAGTCACCGCTTCAGCCCCGGCACCGGTCTGTCCGCCCACCCGCCCCCCAACGGCCTGCCAACGCACCCCCCCAACGGCCTGCCCCACGCCAACCCCCCCGCCCCCCAGCACTACCGCCTGGAGGACATGGCACTGGCCCATCACTACCGGGACGCCTATCGGCACACGGCGGAGCACCGCGAGGCCCGGGACCGGCACCGGCAGACAGGTGAGTGACCCGGGGGAAGGATGGAGAACGAGGGAGGGATGATGGAGGGAGAGAGAGGGAGGGGGAGAGAGGGAGGGAGAGAGGGGGAGGGAGAGAGGGGTGACGGACAGAGAGAGAGAGAGGGAGAGAGTGGGAGAGGAAGAGAGAAGGAGAGGTGACAGACAGAGAGAGAGGGAGAGAGTGAGAGAGAGAGACGTGTGACAGAAAGAGAGGGAGAGAGTGGGAGGGAGAGAAAGAGGGAGAGGTGACAGACAGAGAGAGAGGGAGAGAGAGAGAGAGAGAGACGTATGACAGAAAGAGAGGGAGAGATGCAACTATGACAGGTTGTCGATGGCAGGGCTTCTGCAAATAGCCCCCAGTGACACATGTTCAGGTTTGTCCTCCTATGAAGACAGACACTGTCTCCCCCCCGATTGAGCCAGAATGGCCGCTTCACTAAAGTGAGAGATCGCCTAATGTCCCGTGCGCCGTGGCGTCCGTAGCCAAACCTGATGCCCGCGTGACGCCCTGGTGTCGTTTGTGTTGCAGCTGTTCACGGAGCGCGCCAGGAGGAAGTGATCGATCACCGCCTGACGGACCGCGAGTGGGCCGAGGAGTGGAAGCACCTGGATAATGTACGTGTCGCTGGGGTACGGTTCCCCGGTTTTCTCCTAATCCTGAGGGGTGGGGTGGGGGAGCAGGAGGTGCAGGAGACAGGCGATGGCGGATTCACCAACCGAAACTCCAGCTGAGGTTGCATTTGATTGACAGCTATCCTTAGGGGGTGCCCGTGGAGGCCGGTGTCCACGTCAGGAGTGGTCAGCGCCGAGGCCTCTCTGCGGTCGGCGTGCGAGCCTGGAGGGGGCGCTCTGTGCTAAACTCACCTAAGACTCGGACGCGCAAACACATTAGAGAACGCTTTGTTTGAATCCGCAGAACTACTTTAAATTCAAATAGGATTCAAACCCTACAAAGGTTGTTATGTGCATCGACACTCAAGGATACGAAAACACACACGTACAAACACACACACAAACATAAACACACACGCACACACACACATAGGCACTAAAAAGGGCCACAGATGGAGCGAGCGACCCAGTGGAGGACAGCTCCAGCTGGGGAGAGCAGCTGAGACAAGAGCTGCAGTCATGGAGGGAACCGGCCTGTGCTGGGTCGCTGCCAAATTAGAAACACTCTACTGAAATAAATATAGCCGACGGAGAGACCAAGGGGAGAGAGGGAGACTGAGTTGAGAGAGAGAGAGAGAGAGAGAAGCAGGAGGAGAAATATAGGAACAGCATGACGGAGAGACACAACGTGGAAGGGGGAATGAATGTAAAAAACATTTTGGGATGAGGTGCGTCGGACAGAAGGAGAAACAGCGTTTAGAGAGTGGATTAAGTCGTAAGGGTGACGAATGGGGTGTGTAGGGGTGGGGTGGGTGTGGAGGGATGTGGGGGGTGGGGGGTCTTGGGAATCGGTTAGGTCTTTTCCATGGGCAGTCCAGCTGTTTGGCTGCCATTGTAACAACTCAACCACACACACACACACACACACACACACACTCGTGTGCGTCCAAACAACTCAACCTCACACACACACACACACACACTCCTGTGCGTCCTAACAACTCAACTTCACACACACACACACACACTCTCGTGTGCGTCCTTAAGCACAAACACTCACTTGTTACCAAAAGAGGATACGTTCAGAAGTGCTCTAAATTTACCTGAACAGCGATAAAAGAAGAAATAGAAACATAGAAACATCGTAGGCTGAAAATGGTTTTCCACAAATGGTTTGCTGTGATGAGGGTCAGTGCTGAGTTCGTATTCACACACTACATTCAGCTCGCGCGTACCTTCCTTCAATGTGCCACAGTGTGAAGTCATTTGGAAATAAAACCACTTGACCCTGTTTTGTGAAGTCACAGTTTCAGGGGCGGAGCTCTGCCACTCTTTGGTTCCCAGAGCAACTGGGCGGCGGCTCGTGTCGGAGAGGGCAGAGGGTCTGATCATGTGACTCTGCCCCCCCCCACTCCACCACCCCGACCCCCGCTCCACCCCTTTCCGTCCTAACAGCTGCTCAACTGCATCATGGACATGGTGGAGAAGACCCGGCGCTCCCTCACCGTCCTGCGCCGGTGCCAGGAGGCCGATCGCGAGGAGATGAACCACTGGATCCGGCGCTACAGCGATGTGGAGGACATGAAGAAAGGTGGGAGCAACGGTCAGCCACGCCCTCCGCCTCCTCCGCCACCACCACCTACGCACAACTCCTCCTCCAACACTCCTAACAATGTGGAGACGCTACAGTCCATAGGTGTGTGTGTGTGTTTGCGTGTGTGTGTTTGTGTGTGTGTGTGTGTGTGCGTGCGTGCGTGCGTGTGTGTGAGAGCTCGATAGACTGATGTCTGGCCGTGGTGTGTGTCTTACAGAGATCCACAGGGACTTCTTGCACAGGCCTGCGTCTGGCTACCTACCTGAGGAGATCTGGAGAAAGGCTGGTGAGTTGCCCCGCCCCCCCCGCCCATCACCGTAGTTACCGAATGACAGGGACGGTCCTGTACGGTGACGGTCCTGTGTGTCGTTAGTGCTAAGTGCCCTCCATCTGTCACTGCTATGAAAGACCACTGCAGTTCAGCTGCAGGGAAAATGCAGTAACCAACCTAGTTCAAATCAGAGCAGCACATGCAGCTTAACTAAAGCCTGCCAGAGAGAAGAGGAGAGAGGGGGAAAAGATAGGGGGAGAGAGGAGGAGAAGAGAGGAGGAGAAGAGGAGATATAAAGAAAGGACTGATACCTTCTGCTTTTAGTAAAATTATGCTTAAATGGTTTTGGCCGGGTTTTCACTTCCGATTGTAACTGTTTTTACGTTTCCTATACATGAACCAGCCAGCTTAGTCACTTCCGGGTCACTGATCCAGGGCAGGCTGCTGTCAGAGAAACTAACGAGTGTGACCTTGATACGTGGGCCCTTACAGAGCCGCGGTTCTACTGGGTCCCTGTCATGGTTCTAGACTCTGCTGCTGCTGTCTTCTGATGCAGAGAGGCTCTTTTAACTGCAGTTGTTTTTCATGCAGGTACCACAAGTGTCCCGCTCTCCCCAGCACTAAAACAACTCCAAAACAAACAGGGTGAGTAAAACAGCTCCAATCTCTTCTAGTGTGTGTGCGTGTGTGTGTGCATGTGTGTGTGTGTGTGTGTGCGCATGTGTGTGTGTGTGTGTGTGCGCATGTGTGTTTGTTTGTGAGAAAGAGAGAGAGAGAGAGAGAGAGAGGGAGGGAGCAAGAAAGATCTCTCCCGCATCTGTTTTCCGTGCAGCAGTCCACCTTTTTCATTACAGAAGTCACATATTCTCCAGTCTCGGTTTGAGAGAGTATGAAAAACAAGATGTGATTTTTTTTGTAAATAAAACCTGCCAAATCCCTCTAGAATTAAAACATGAATATTGCTGCCCCCGTGTTCTCCAGCAAGTGTTAATTGCCCGAGCATCTGCTCTGCAGACTTCTTGATAAGAATTAATTAAATTTGCTAACTAATCTAACTGGTGCATGCATTGGGCCTGATAATTGAGCAGAAGAGGATTGTACAGATAGTGTGGAGAAACCATGCACCCCTAGGAAATATGGAAGGATGAAGGTATGCAGGCAGGATCTTATTTAGGGAGAGATGTGTGTGCGTGTGTGTGTGTGTGTGTGTGTGGGGGAGGTTTGGAGAGGATAGACAGAATACCAACTACTTCTCCAGTTTCTGTGCAGAGGCTCATCACACACACACACACACACACACTACGAGACGTACGCGCACACTTCCACGGCCACAGCCTAGTTTATTCGGCATATACACACTAAACTAGCCGCCCAGGTCCTGCACACCACCACAGCCGGAGACAGCTGGACGCGGGTGGCGGGGTGGGGGGTTGCCGTGGTGCTGTTGTGGTGGGGAGGTGCAGGAGGAGAAATGTGACAGTTATTTATGACCACTCTCCTCTACACAAACTGACTGGAAGAATCAGCGAGTGAGAATATCCCACAATATCACTCTCACCTCCAGTCGGCCCAGAAGAGGCCCCCACACCTGGGGAACCACCTGGTTGTGGTGTGTGTGTGTGTGTGTGTGTGTGTGTGTGTGTGTGTGTGTGTGTGTGTGTGTGTGTGTGTGTGTGTGTGTGTGTGTGTGTGTGTGTGTGTGTGTGTGTGTGTGTGTGCGTGCGTGCGTGCGTGCGTGCGTGCGTGCGTGTGTGTGTCTGGGGGGGGTATCCTCTAGCAATATAGCAGTCGAAAACATTTCCTTGACCCATATACGCTGACAGTTGGCAGTTTGATAGACTTGTGATGTTGTTTTGTGCCAAAAACATATTTGGATTCTCAACGTGGAGATTTTAATTAATTCCATTATTTTGGGGCTACTATTTTCTCTGCTTCCTTATTCGTGTTTGTGTTGCAGAATGACAAATAGTGAAATGGACGGGTAAAAATCCCCTCACTTCTATTCTGGAGCTTTCTGAGGTTCCAAAAATAGTCCCCACACCTGCCTTAAAAAAACATGTTCACGCACACATGTTGGCGTTTGTGGAACAAATAGGACCTCCACCACCAATGGCCCCATATCACTGATACGGACGGGGTTTTCTCTGCTCCGTCCTTACGCCTGATTCCTCTACCCGTTCAGTCCCTCAGAAAGATAATGATAAAACTCCGACTGTCACAGAGCATTGGGTTGGCTTCTGAACAAACTTACGAGACATCTGCTGTCGTCAGCACTGGAAACGACCGTTATCGGACGTGTCAATATGAATTATTAACAGACTCCTCTATTTCTGACAGAATGTTTTAAATCTTGTATGATGTACATCTGTTTGTCGAGATTAAACAAACCGAGAGCTTAGTGTGTCTCCATAAAGGATGACGCGGCAGCCTATTGGCTGGCAGGATCGGTCACAGTGAAAACTGACAGTCTCTCTTTCCATCTGTCTCTCCACAGAGGAGGCAGTGAACGAGGTGAAGAGGCAGGCCATGTCGGAGCTGCAGAAGGCTGTGTCAGACGCAGAGAGGAAGGCCCACGAGATGATCTCCGCTGAGAGGTCCAAGATGGAGCGAGCGCTGGCTGAGGCCAGGAAACAGGCCTCAGAAGACGCGCTGACGTCCATCAATCAGCAGGAGGACTCTAGCGAAGTGAGCATCGAAGCCTTTTCACACGACCTCACCCCTGAACCAGAACCTGAACACACGGAGGACACAATCGTTATGACGGGTTCTCCCCTGAGCCACACCGCAACACGGTGCCACACAAAACACAGTGACACATTCCAAACCCCTGAACTCAACAAACAGTCAGCCTTGTCACCTCAGCCCACCAACTGCCTGCTTTCAACAGGACAAACAGTCACACGCATTTCACCCACTTGTTGTGTTCCGCGCTGTGACACTTCCTTAAAATAGCAGACACTCCGCATGACTGTCGCACACACTCCATAACATGACCCCCCCACCCCACCACCACCACCCGACCACCATCAGCTTCTGCTCACTCACCAGTCGTATCCAAACGCGTGTGTGTGTGTGTGTGTCTGTCTAGCCTTATTCAACAGATCTGAGAATGGTGGGACAGATGTAAACCAGTCCAGTATGTCTTTAGAAGCTGGTAATGTGAACCCAGCTGGACCGCATCTGGACTGAGTCAACACCATGTTGTCATGTTATTAGCACAGAGGCACTTCTGAATGACAGTAGTCTTAGGGCAAAGGGTTGGAGCACAGTGACAAGGACTCTGTCTGGAGAGGCCTGTGTCAGGAGAATACTGTGTCAGGAGAAGACTGTGTCAGGAGAAGACTGTGTCAGGAGAAGACTGTCAGGAGAATACTGTGTCAGGAGAAGACTGTGTTAGTAGAATACTTTTTTAAGGCAGGACATTGCCAGAACATTTATCTGCATAAATCAGCTGTGAACAGATTGCCAGGTCGTATTCATAATATTACTATATAACACACATAAACATAGGTAATATATGGTAGCCCAGATATTTATTTTATCAACTCTTTGCCTTATTCCTACTGTCTCTCCAGAGCTGCTGGAACTGTGGACGCAAGGCCAGTGAGACGTGCAGCGGCTGCAACACGGCACGTTACTGCGGCTCCTTCTGCCAGCACAAGGACTGGGAGAAGCACCACCACGTCTGTGGTCAGGGGCTCCAGGGGCTGCCCGGGGGCAGCAGCGTTCCCCTGGTGACCCCCTCCTCCGGCGCGCCCCCGACGCACTCAGAGAGCAGCCCGCCCGGTCCCCTGTCCCAGGCCGGAGGCGGCCGCGACGGCAGTGTCTCGGGCAGTCCCAAGGAGGCCAGCTCCAGCTCCAGCAGTGCCTCGCGCTCCACCACCCCGGCCACGCCCGCACTGTTGGACGCCACCTCCCGCTGACCGGGCCGCGCCCCCCCCCCCCAGCCACGCCCAGTCACTCCCACTGATGCTACAGTACAGCCACCCTGCGTCCTGAATAAACTGAGGAATCTCCACTGATCGCTCTGCGCCCCCCCACCCCCGCTTCATCTGAACTGCACTGGTAGTGCTCCCACCGTCAATACTTCTTAACTACCTGAAGGCCTCGTTTCGTCAACTTCTCTACCCCCCCCTAAAAAAAACCTTTCCAACTGTCTCTCAGATTTGCTCGCTGTCAAATTCCCAACTTGTTAAGGGGTCCACTCCAGTGTTTACCAGTGGGCGGGGCCTACTTTACTCAGTGCTCAATTAAAACTGGCCCGGAAGCAGAACCTTCTAGAACAGTCTCAGAGTAGAGAAAAGGCGCCCGTGTTGATATTTAAACTTTGCTAATGTTGACTGAGGATAAGCTTTTGTTATGTGGCAGAATGTAGCCTCACTATCACAGTCAATGCTGTAGATGTAGGGGGCTGGCAGTGCATGGAAACCAGTTGGGTACCATACGTATTGGGATGCCATACATATTGGGGAACCACACCTATTTGGGTACCATACGTATTGGGGTACCACATGTATTGGGGTAAAGCAACCGCGAAAAGGACAAATCTACATTAGAAGCACTTGGTGGGGATTTCCCTTTAACCCAGCATCGGCGCGTGGATGCTAACACAGCATGTGCACTAACAGCCCTGACCTCTGACCTGTGTCTGTACTACAGGTTTCCTCTGTGTACTGGGTCGGGACGTGTCCTTTTGAGGGGTCCCCGATATATAAACAAGCCAGACACCAGTCAGGGTGCCCCTCTTTTGACGGAGGAGAGGCGATATGATTCACTGATGGTTGCGATGTGTTCCGCAAAAACTCTTCCACAACACGGCTAATTATTTAACTGACGTTTCATTTTTGGGCTTTAATAAGACAAAGAAAGTACAAAAAAAATATTCTAAATAAATAATAATGATAATAGTGAGAGAACGAAACCTGTTAACTACCTTGCTAGCGAGCCAAGAAAACCTGCACCGGACCCACCTCTCCGGTGTGAACCCAAATGAAGAAAAGAAAACACGATCCAAACCTTTTTATTACACTGCCAAAGTTACTAAGAGACAAGGAAGAAGCACTCATCTTGTAACCAAACACAAGCAACTTCACCTCCTCAGCAGAAAAGCCAGTCCTGGGAGATATAAGTGCTGCAGAGTGGCCGCACATTTCACCCAGAAACTCTAACTGCAGCTTGCCTCATTCAGCCTGGAGACACCCACAGTGACGGCCGAGTGAAATCCTGAGTGAACATTTGAAACGCCTCTGCTACAAAGACGATGCGAAGACAACGGAACGGACAAAGAACCGGTGACTCGGGCCTCAAGGAGACGATGGACGGCATTGGAACTGCCAAAAAGAACCTCAAAAGAACTGAAATCCCTGTCCAGGCAAGCGTTGTACAGTACGGATAAGACTTTTTGTTAGTGTTTGTGCTTTTTAGCTCTAAGAGACGTTTCAGCTGGTCAGTACTGCTCATCCACCCTCCTTTTCCAAAGCATGACAAACAGACTATCGAGCCCCATGGGCGGCACGGACTCGGTTCACTTTCTCTCTCTCTTTCTACCTCCCCCCCATCGCCCCCGTGTGTTTCTCCCTCAGAGACCCTCTCGCCCCTCACTCAACCCTGCGCCCTATTTGGACACAACCTCCGAGCAGATATCTAGAAAGGGATCAAACCTGCTTGTAGATATTCCTGTGTTTTGTTCCTCAATATGTCTCTGTCTCTGGTGTCCATCTGTGCTGCCGTCAGTCCTTCTCAGAAAGAGAGACCTTTTCTTTTTATGTTCGGGCTGAAAGTTGAAGCGGGAGCTAATAGGACTGTAGGAGAGGAAGCCCCATGTCGTACTTATTGTTCAATTTGTTGTATCTATATCGACGAAAAGAAAATCCTCTTGTAGAATATTTTATATTGCTCGCATTGTAAGACAGTGAGAGGACGGAGGTGCAATACGAAGAGAATTCAGCTACTGAATGGAGCCCTTAGCAACTGCCCTTTGGGTGTCATATAATATAGATACATATAAATATATTTAAAATAACATCGGTAACTTAATGTGAATGTACATAGTATTTAAAGAGGTCCAAAAAATGTGTTTGCCAAATAACAGAAACCTTTAAAGTACCATGTCCAGAATATGATTTCTTTCCAGTTCAGTTTTTCAATCAGAGGAATTGTCATCGTCCGGAAAATGCGTCTACCAGATCAGCGGGTCTGTCGAGTGTGTGTGATGTCGGAAAACCGAGGAGGAACGCTGGCAGCGATAGAGGTTCTCCTCTGGAGTTACACTTCTAATTCCTCTGTGGTTGATGTATTAGCCCAGTGATTGGTTAGCTGCACGAGGAACCAGATATGTGTTCAGCAAGCGAATGAAAGACGTCTCCACTTGCAGTGCCCATCGCCAGCCCAGCGTGGTTATAAAGAGGAGCATTTCATCACACGTTGATTCTTAAAGTGTCTTTGTGTGAGGCCAGGTTACTCCTACCACTCTGGGTACTGGATTTAAAACCCAAGAGCCTTGTCCAGAAATGTCAATAGAATCTGTGTGAAACATTGCCATCCTTTGGGCTAAAGTGCCACTGCAGAAATCCACCTTTTCACACTAAAACCCTCTGGACAACTCTAGAAACAAATACACAAGCCTGCACACATGTCTGAAAGTCTTTTGCTTTACCTGACCACGTTAGTTCCCCTTCTGGTTATCTGTTCCTAATCTATCCATGAAATAGTTTCAGACGATACGGCCTTAAGTCAATGTTGTTTATGAAGAGGTCAGGATCCTACTAAGGTAAAGGTACTCAGAATCTGGGAGGTCTTGGCACAAAGTCTTCACCTTTACAGACCAACATGGAATGCCGTCATAAGACATGTTACGTTTACAACTAACCGTCTATACAGGTGCTGCAGTAATGTCACAATGACCTTTATTCGAGTTAAAACATCGACACGCTCAAAGGACTTTTCATACCATTAAACTCTACAGCTACCAAGTTCAAGTTAATTAGATAATAACCCCTAACCATTTGGTCAAAAACCTCTAAAAAGGACCAAACCTGAAGGAGCTTTCGTGTTTTGTTTTCATTTTGTACTGTTACTAGTGAGCTCTGCCAGGATCTTTCTCACGTTTAAAAACCCAGAGTGGCATATCGACGCAGACACAGTGGACGTCCATCAACTTGGACGGTGTGTGTTTAATTTATCACATATGTACATGATCTATTTTCATATTATGTCCGTTTAAAAAAGTAATATATACGACTTTGTGATACGCTGCGAGGTGCCCAGCATTCTGTGTCCTGTACTATATGTGTGCTGTGTTTGGACTCTTACTGTGTTACCCTGACCAACCCTCTGCTCTTCCTCCTCCTACTCTTCCTCCTCTAACACCCACTACGGTCCGCTGACTAACCCCACCCACCTCTTCAAAAGCTACCTCCTGTTACGCTCAAGCTACAGCACATGACTGGGAGAGAGAGGTCACTGGGCTTGGGGAAAACGGGGCCGTTGGCAGACACGCAAACCCACACAATTAACAGAGCAAAACTTTGACTCACAGCATACCTCTCTGTCGTTCAGAAATCATTCTCCAACGCGTCACTCCGACATGACTTGGCTTTTTCGCCAACTTTTCCACTGTCCAGTGTTCCGGTGTTGCAGTAATTCCTTCCGACCCAAACCGAACGTAAAAACCATTACATGCCATTTGTAGGCCAAAACGAATAAAAGCACAGACCAAAGTATTTCTGCATGGCTGTAGATTTTGAAAATTGTGTGAAATAAGAACTGAAATAGGAGGCTTGCTATACCTGTTAACCAAAGTGTCTGAAATTAACCATCCTCATAGCACAAGACAAAACAAACAACCAGCGCATCGGTGAAGGTTGACATTTGTAGATTATTCATTCAAGCAATCAAAGCGCTTGTTTCTACATATCTAATGCCTCAGAAAAGACTACAGAAACATCTCCTCCTGAATGCGTAATGATTGCTTTGAGTGTTCTTACAAAGAAAGCCTTGATAACTGACAGAATAGAAGCATGCTGTGTGTTTGTCTGTGTGTGTGTGAGCCCGGGAGTGTGTGTGTGTGCATATGTTAGTTTTTCTCATTTCACCATTTCTCTGTACAAACTACTTGAACTTTCTGAGCTTTAATAAAACAGGCAGAACGATGACAGTAGCAGTGTGACCTCTTTGCATTCAAAAGGGAAAGACATATCGAACTCGCCCACCGAATTTGCCATTTCAGTACACGTCCTTCAATGCTCTCTGTGTGCTTTGCTTGTCTGCGACGCATCCCCTGAAACACAACAACTCATCCATTTGTCACCACACGAGGCGGATACGAAATATATCTTTAGTGACCAAAATTCTACCAAAAAAGTGTTTCTGACAGCGATCACGCCATCTGTCTGTGTCCTTTCTTTAGCCCAGTGTTAGGGCGCAAGTTCTCTGGGCAGGGCTGTGCAGGTCTTGATACTACGGGACATGTGGACGTGTAAGCATGCCCTGAAAGGACAGCTGAAGTGAGGTTAGCATGCAGAGTACCTGTACTGTGTGAGAAAGTGGAATATGAGAAGGTCAACCAGGTTCCTAAGTGTGGTCTCCCCGGAAAGCTTCCAGATTCTGGACACGGAATGACTGGAGATTAACCGTGTGAACAGACTTCTATTTCATGCATGCACTGGGAGGACTAGAATGAGGACTGTTTCTGTCTCCGGTGTAAAATCCACACATCCTGGAGTTCACCTTCTAGGTGAAGACTGTACTGTACAATCCCCACATACAGATGACTTCCTTGTCCCTTTAGGTTTGTAATACGACAACCATGAAGAGGGTCAAATTCAGTTTTTTCAAAGGCAAATAATAGCATGTTGGCACCCGGCTTTCTGAAAAACTCACCCCAAGTCTACCAATGGAGTGTCATGTCTCCTCTGATTCAGTGATTCTTTGTCCTGTGGAACCGAACTGAAATGAAGGTGGCATAAGTGGATACAGCACTTAGTGTCCCCAAGGTCGTGGTAGGGATTGGTGTTTTTATACATTATTACTTTAAGACAAAGGCTTGATTTTATGTGTAGGGGAGCATTACTGTATTGTGCAATACATTATTACAGAGAAACACACGTTTCTGTAGGAAAGGTGGGGGCTTTCTTCTTTAAAGGTCTTGTTGCCATTCTTTACATGAAGTGAACTGTTCCAGGAAGAATTTAATTCTGTTTTTTATTTATTTCTTGCATGCTCTCTTCTCTTTTTTGCTATTTCCCTTCTTTAACTGTGCGCTATGTTGGACGTGTGACGCTGTAAACATTCAAATTCAGGTTATTGTCTGTGTTAAGCTATGTAACTGTGTAATTAAAAAGGAAATGAAATATCAAACCACTCTCACGTCTCAGCAATTTCTGCAACCTTCTCCTGTCCATTATGAAATAGTTTGGGCCAGTTAACTATATTATGAGGACAATTAAGCAATGTACCAACAACACTGAATACGTGACATTATTCACTTAATACTATATATACCAACTTCTGACGTCATCACACACAAAACGAGGGTTTAATCAAGAAAAAGCTACACATTCAATTTCAAATATTTTTTATACAGCCACTGAGGGACCATTCATAACGGTTAAGGGACATCAACGGCACATTGTCCTATTACCATACTTCATAATATAATAAATAATAAAATAATAATCATTATAGCTCCCAACCAAAAGGAATGGTTGACATTTTTTTTCAAATATAAAAATGACACCACACAGAAAGCATTATTTGCATAAAATCCCCATCCGAGCGGTGATAGGTCGATCCCACGGCCAATTAAGTGACGCGCTCACGCACAGGTGACAATTGATTGACATCGTCCGTCCGTGGTCATATTTGACTGGCAGGTGAGAGACCTCCCCTGATGACAAGGTGCGTGCGAGGGTTAACGGCGTGCGGGGGAGCAGAATAAATAATCCGCATATGTTTGCGTTCATTATACGTATTCAGAGCGAACTTGCGTAAAAAAAGGCGTTTGCAATAATCGATTGCATTGGAAACCGCTTCACCGGAGTGCAGAGAGCGACGTCGCGGGGATCGAGGCGGTGTCCGCGGGCATGGGTCTGGCGTCTGCGGCGGAGCACTGATCATGGCGGAGCACAGGCAGGATATGTACATGGGAGGCGAGCCGGCTGGCGACCACTACATGGAGGACCCGGTATGTACACACACACACATGCGATATGTACGCACGCATGCGATATGTGCAATGGGCCCTGCGCAGTGCATTTTGCACGCTTGCATACCGTATGCTGTGTCTGTTAATGCGCAGGTTGTTATAGGCTGAATAACGGTGCGATTCGGGATGTTTCCGGACGGCTAGGCTATTGTGGTGAAATATGATGCATTTACTCGATTTTGAAAACTGGTTTTGTGTGCATATCTGCATTATCTGTCGCACCATTCATCCGGAGGCACGTCCCGGGCGCCTGCGTGCGTAAAGTGTCAGCATGCGTGCGTGTGTGTGCTTCTGTACTAGGATATAATTGCATCCTCAAACACAACCTCCAGTAACTGTTCATATTATAGGCCATATCTGGGACTGTTTTCACTTCAGTGTCAGGAAACGTGATGGTAGCCCGTCATATCTGGATGCATTTAATCACCATGCGTCTGTATGACTGCATGTTTCAGCTGTTTGGTCGTTCACGTTTCCCTATAGGAGCTCGAAGCCATCAAGGCTCGAGTGCAGGAGATGGAGGAGGAAGAGGAGCGGCTGAGAGAAGTCCAGTACGAAGCGGCGGAGAGACAGATCCTCTGTAACCCCCAGGCAGGTGAGCTCCCGTTCAGCCTAGCCAGCTGGCCCACACCTGAGTCCATCTGCTGCTTACGTGAGCTGCATCGCTGGCCAATGAGACGAGCAGTGAGCGGCGGCGTTCCAGAAGTGTCCCCTCATCGCCCCAGGCCGGCTTTCAACTCCGGGCTTCCTCTCCTTAGTGTCTTTCAAAGACCTCTTGAGAAAATATAAAACTAGGCCTTAGCTACTCTTGGTGTTGGTATTGGTTGCTTCGTGGTTTATGTCCTTCTTTACGTCATGTATAATCTTCTCCAGTGTTCTCTTCCTCTCAAACCGGCAGGAATGTTCTACACCATGACTCACGAGGAGAGGATAGACGCGGACAACAGATCAGTTTACGTGGGGAACGTAAGGTTCATTTGATTGTTCACAATGTGACATGTGTCATTTAATGTCCACAAACTGATGATAGGTGATCATGTGCAGATTCATGATGTGATCCTGTCTGTAAACGTGACCCCCCTCCCCGCAGGTGGAGTACGGCGCCACCGCGGATGAGTTGGAGATCCATTTCAACGGCTGTGGTCCTGTCAACAGGGTCACCATCCTGTGTGACAAATTTTCCGGACATCCCAAGGGGTGAGGCTAACCTGACAACTCCACAGGGAACATTCACAGGACATTTCATGTTCTGCCGACAATTTATCTGGAAAGCATTGTGAGAATTGGACTCGTTCTTTCTGTCCCACTGCCAGTTTCGCGTATATTGAGTTCCACGACCGAGACTCTGTGCAGACCGCCATGAGCCTGGATGAGACCGTATTCAGAGGCAGGGTCATTAAGGTGGGTCATCGTGGGAAACCGAAACTCGACCGCCAGAATGAAATCGCAAACGCATCGTTGATTTCAGTCGAACTAAGTGTTTAATGTTTCTCCCCGGTTATTCGGTCGCTCATTTCTGACCTTCACGTTGCAGGTTTTGCCTAAAAGGACCAACATGCCAGGAATCAGCACCACAGACCGAGGAATTCACCGAGGGGGCCGATCCAGGGGCCGAGGCTTCCGACCGTCCAGGTACAACAACGGATATCAACAAGGCAGGTTCCGCTACAACACCGGCCCGGCCAGGTCCATCCCGCCGCATCCGTACGGTCCCCCAGCCGGGAAGAGACACTGGGGAGTGCCGGAGCACCATGAGCAGGGCCCCAAACGGCACCCATGCCTTCTCCTCATAACCCCGCCGACTGACAACTCGGGGCCCGGACACAGTGGACACATGCACCCGCAGCAGCACTACTGAGAACCTTCCAGAAGCAGGGAATTGGGGCCGACATCATGGAATGAGAAAATCAGGAAGTCCTGACTGGCTCGCATCTGCTGTCAACTGTCTTTTCTGCTAGTTGTTTTTTTCTATGCATGTCAAAGGGCAGTAATCTAGATGGAAGGTTTTCAACCTAGTTGTTAATTTGTGTAATATTTTGTTAACCGCCTCCCTTTAAAAATAAATAATGATTCTGTTGCCCCTTAACCCAGAAAGCCGGATTTTGTGATGGCCATTTTGTCTTCTTGTTTTAGGGAAAATAGGCCAGACTTTGTTTGACTCTTCTGAGTAGGTGCCAATGATGGGGTTTTTATTTTGATTTCTTGAGCACTTGAGTTTTACTGTGACCTTATTTACTCCAAGAACAAATTAAATGCTCAACCGGTTTTTGTCACTTACGTTGCAATGTTTGGACCTGGTCATTATGTTGGTGTTTCATTAGGCTTGTAAAGAAATGACTAGTTGTACATCACCAAACACAAATTATTCAATTTGGGTGTGATTGGCTTTGTTTTTGTACGTCTTCGGTTAAAAATTCACAAGTGGCCGTTTGATTATTATAATTTTTTTGCTGTGTACTTTAGGCAATGTTGGTATCGCTGTATATAATTTGTCAAACATCTTTGCTTTAAAAATAAATAAATGATTACACTTGACCTTGTATTTAATTGAACAATGTAATTGGTCAAAGTTCTGATGGACAAATAGTTTATTTTACATGAATATGGAATGTCTGCAGAACCAACTTTTACACTAAAAGCTTCTAATAGTAAGTCAAGTGTATATGACGTTCAAAACAATACACTGCCTTGAAGCAACTGAAGATCAAAATGCATATTTTCATAAATCGGAAATGTAAATAAAAATAGTTACTATGCAGCTTAAACGCTATCCCGGGAAGAATTTGTTTTTGCATTGCAGTAAAAACACAATGCAACTGTTCGTTTCTGTTAACCTTATGTACAACACTAATGTATCCTGTTATGATGACTATTGGTATACCAGAGATTTTTTGATTTCACAACGGTTTAATGATTGTGCAAAAGTCTGATCTGCAGCCACAACCTACATTATAAACAAGAGGCAATGTGAAGGAGTTCAGGAAATTATGTACACATATTCAGGATGAGGGGATCAGCTAACTTGCACCATCATTCCAGAAACCATTCCATCAAAGGCCCTGAAAAAAGAAAAAAAAAAAGATTAAACTGAATGAATGGCAACTTTGAATCCTAATTTACATACTTTAAACAACTCACTTTGATTGAATTGTGTCTCCAGGATTGTAGAACGGGTTGCACATCACATCAGTAAATGAGTTGTGTAGCTTTCTGAACATCTTAGGAAAAAAATAAAAAGATAATGTGTCAACTAGCTTAAATAACTAAACATGACAATAAAGCAATATCTTCCTCTAAGAACCATTCAGTGAAAACACTTGCTCTGAACTGCCTTGTTAACTGAACCAACTCGGGAATTATACAGTCAAGAGCAGACTTACACTTCTTATCTCATTGTCCCGGAGGGACGTGTTGGACGAGTCCACAACAATTACAAATTTTACCTTGGAGTTTGTCACATAGCCATATCTGCAATTCCAGTAAAGGAAGAATCTGGGATTTTGTGGTACATTTTCTCATAGTATAGACTAATTAATGTAATTATATATTTCAATTGAGACATGTAAAACAGATGGGGGTGTGTTATCTATCTTGTGGCGGATACACTTTGTAGTCCTCAGTTGGGTACAGCAGACCCAGATACAGCTCTCGCTGGTCGGCCAAGGCTTTGCCCGCTGCAGAAATCTTCTCTTCCACCACATCGAGTGATGTGTGGACTGTATAATGGAATTTCAGCTCATTTTGTGTGGGTACACTTCGAATGTACAGAGGATAATTCTAATTGAGAAAAACACACATTGCCAACGTTAGTACACGCATACGAAAATCACAAGACAATATTGGTATAGTATAGGCACAAAAAAACAGTGCTACCATATGTTGGACGTATATGATTCTCATGTCAATGGATGTTCCCTCACTATCAGTGCCAAGACTAGGTAGATCGAACTAGTTTGCTATTAGGTACTGATTTTAACATTTCACCTAACGTGTAGTATCATATGCGTTATACATTTAATCAAATCAATGGTTAATCAATATACATCACACTTCATTCGTTTGTCCACTGTTGGTTAGCTAGCAAGCATTTTTAACCTCTGTCCTTTCTAGATAATGAACTATCTGTTCGATATTATGCTAGTCCTAATATCACACACATGAAACAAACACTGTTATTGTAAGACTTCGAATGAAAATTGCAAAAGCTTTATATGTGAAAACTATTAAATAGCGTCCCTTAACCGCTTTACCTCTTTAGCGATGACAGCAATACACACGGCCATGTTGAACTGTGTCGTCAGAGACGGATCACGTGACCAGGTGACAAAATAATTTAAACAAATATATATTTTTTATTCATTTCTGTGGTGGTTCGTGAATTCGTTGTACGTGGATAAAATAATGACACTTAAATTATATGAAAATATTTTTTTAACTTTTATATCCACCGGGCAGTTTTGTCCGCAACGTCACGTATACATGCGCAAGTGTTGCGCTAAGAACGCGCGTGAAGGCAAACATGAGAGTTCTCCTTGCACTTCCTGAATGTCTGATCACGTGACACGTCCTCGTCTGCTCTGAGCAATATGGGTGTCTCTTGCCTTGGAACTTTGATATTGTTCTGCTGTTTAATATGTGTTTTTCGGGCACAGAACCCAGCAGACAAGCCGACTCCGAACATTATCATCATGCTTATGGATGACGTAAGAGTTTTATGTCTGTATACTTTTGAGAAAGTGAGGTCGCATATATAGAAACTAAACTTGAACACTAGCTACCTTTGTCTCTATGTAAAACCTCTGGCATAATTACTCAAATTGCCTTTTAGACAATGATTCATAGTGTCCTCTCAAAATCTATGTCACGTTTATTTACATCTCTTGATATACAGTAGGCTAGAACACAGGTTGTTACTTTATGTTTTGAATTTGACTCTGATAATACAAAACCGGGCAGAGTACATACAGAATACTTGCAGAATACATGCAGAGTACATGCAGAGTACATGCAGAGTACATACAGAGTAGAGTACACGCAGAGTACATGCAGAATACAGAACAGTAACATGTGGGGGGATATTATCCATTATAGAATTTATGCAACCATTTTTCCCAATATTTCTAAATATAGTTTGGAAAGAAAGGACAATTACTGAGAAATAGTATTCCCACTTTTTAATATTACACATGCATTTATGTTCACAATATATATGTTAAGTATGAGATAACCACCCTGCAAACCTATCTTGGATGTTGTGTTCTATTGTTAAGTCTGCTTATATAGCACTGTAATCTACTGACATGAGAGCTTGTTCCTTCCAGATGGGCTGGGGAGATTTGGGGATATTTGGCCAGCCCTCCAAGGAGACGCAAAATCTCGACTCCATGGCTGCTCAGGGGATGCTGTTTCCCAACTTCTACACGGCCAACCCCCTCTGTTCCCCATGTGAGTGCTGCAGCTACCTATTAGATTGGATCGAAATCTCATGTCCTCTTGGAAACACGACTGATAATAGCGACAGAAGGACACCATAGCCCGGCTAATCCACAGAGTTGGAATTGGCTCCAGATGCATTTGAGCCTGACCGTGTGTGATCACCAGCGATGACTATCCAGTCATTTGCGATTGTGCTGCGTGGACAATAGTTGCAGTGATGGTAACATTGTTGTGATTTAGTGCGGGACATAGGTGTGAGATTTTTGCAAGGTACAGCCAGGAACAAATAAATCGTAACCTTCTGCTGTGTGTGCATGGCTGATAACGGGGTGACTAATTATTGTAATAGGGATAATTGTCTAGTGAAATAGAGTAATTATACCTCATTTGGAAATTTAAATCAACTTGTTATGCAAATCAGATCAATTATTTTCTTTTTCTAATTATATTTGCACAAAAAATATATAGAAATGAATTTCCTATCTCGTCTTTATGCAGTTTGTACGCGTGAGCGTATTTGTGTGTGTGTGTGTGTGTGTGCTCACACACACCAAAAGGAAGCTGTCTCTTTTTATTAACACCACAAAGTGATTAAATCACCAACCATTTTAGGGGATGCCACCTCTCAACGTTTATTAGAAATGTAATCATAAAATAAAATGCTACCTGACTTTATTACAACAATCCAGGGTGCCATAAACCTCAATATTATTTAATTTGTATTCAATTCTGTTTACATCTTGGTCATTGCTTTGGTTTGATCTGTGTTGCATTTCTCGTAAAATATTGTAGAACCTTGTCTAAAATTATATGCTGCATTTGCATAATTTATGATACCAGGTGTGAATCTCTTATCCTATCACTCTTTAGCGAGAGCTTCTCTTCTGACAGGACGATTACCGGTTAGAAATGGATTCTATACCACCAATGCCCATGCCAGGAATGGTGAGCTCTGTTTTACGCTGTCTCACTCTCTCACTTTCTCTATTTCTCACATTCACTATCTTACTTTTTGCCCTCACTCTCTCACTTGCAATTTCTCATGTACACTTTCTTACTTTCACTCTCTCTCTCTTATTCTCTTCCTGCTGTACCTTCACTGCTGCTTCGAGACGCGAACCCGTGTAACCCCAGATCTTTTCAGCCTACACACCTCAGGAGATTGTGGGCGGGATCTCAAAGGATGAGATTCTGTTACCCCGGCTACTGAAGAAGAAGGGCTACGTCAACAAGATAATCGGCAAGTGGTGAGCACCGTTCGTATGCTGAAGTGGTTTCCAAGTGGTCATAATGGTGTCTAATCTGCTTTTCTCTCCCTGTTATTCCACGCGGCCCAAGGCATCTTGGTCACAGAGCTCAGCATCTTCCTCTGGAGCATGGTTTCGATGAGTGGTTCGGTGCTCCCAACTGCCACTTTGGCCCCTACAACAACAGCGACCGGCCTAATATCCCGGTCTACAACAACTCTCAGATGATGGGAAGGTACGCCGCGTCTGAACGCAGGCAACCCGCGTACCGACCCGCGCGGACTCCAGAACACACGCACGCTGACGCACACGCACGCTGACGCACGCTAACGCACACGCCAGAACACATAAAGATCTCCTCTCTCGCTAACTGTCTGAGCGTTCGGCTCGTCTGGCTGCTCCTCCGGATGAGTCGAGAGCTTTCCTTCCCCTCTCCTCTTGTACGTACCAGCTGTGCTTGTCTATTCTATTTTCCGCCCATTTGTTTTCCCCTAAAACAGCCATATGCGTATTCGGGGTCATTGGCGCTAGCAGGCGGACGCTTTTTGCGCTTAGCTGTGGGTTTAATCAGCGCGGCGTACCTGAGCCTGGACAGACGCACGCGCGTACACCCGGGAGATGGCAGGTTGCGTTGGCGCTGCGCGAGGACACCTGGAACAGCCCGAGCATGAGAGAGACGGCAGGCGTCGTTGCCTTTGCCGCGGCACGCTTCAGTGCAACCTCATAACAGTTCCTCGGCTCTTCAGAGACTCCTCAAAGCTGCTTCTTCAAACTCCCCTCTAATCACAGCCTGGGAGGACGGCCTTCTTCTCCAAGTCTGCTGCGTTTTGCTTGGTGTTTTGGAGCAAACGTCAAAGGCTCCTAAGTTGCAATGCCGCGTTGTGATATTGTGAACTGAAATGCTGTTGCACGGATCTAGATTAATATATGTACGAGACCGATTGACTGTTTTTATTTTTACAGATACTACGAAGAGTTTGGGATCAATAATAAAACAGGAGAATCAAACCTGACACAGATCTACTTGAAGGTTAATCAGTGGCCAGCCCCACTTCATCATTACAAACACCACATCTATCTGTTTTGACTCTATTGGGAGCTGTCACTAGTACTGAAAGCAATACATAATCTCCCCCTTCCCCCCCCAAAAAGGAGGGCCTCGACTTCATATTTCATCAAGCTAAGGCACGGCTGCCATTTTTCCTCTACTGGGCTCCAGACGCCACACATGCTCCGGTTTACGCGTCAAAACCTTTCCTTGGGAGAAGTCCGAGGGGAAGGTAGGATCACCTCACCTGATATTACGATAGTAACAGGAAACATGAACTGTAGAAACCAGTAGTCTGCCACCCTAACATCTGGTTCTGATGTGGTCCTGGTGTGATTCTGACAGAAGTGACGGTTTAGTCAGATGCCAAATGGGTCATAAATCTCTGTCAATTCCGTCTTTGTTGATCTGGTTGTTTGAGGACCGAATAATACAGACTCTCTGGATAATTTTTAGTGTCGCTACCATTTCAGAGTTTTTCGTACAATTGTTTTGGAAACTCACTTTAAAGCTCTACTTAGATCTTTGGGTATCAATGCGATGCCATTGATTTGTTTTTTTGTGAGTTTCTGAGGTAGCTGAGCTGTGCGTGAAGTGTTTTTACTGTGAGGGGAAAGTCACTACATTAACATGAGCCACTGGGTATGCTACTAGCATATCTATCTCACGCCTGGAAACGTGAGGTGAATTCCATGCCACTTTGGAAAAAGAAAACAGAAGTATCATGCAGATTTGAAAAGTGGGAAACCGGTATCACGGTATTTGGGCATTTGCTGATTAAATTGGGATATTTCTCGTCCCTTTGCCCGTCTGGATGTGCTGATGGACAGAGAAGTAGTGCCGGTCTCTGGTCACTTGGTATTCTGCTCAGTCTCTATGAATACTCAGGCCTCACTAAGCAGACATTTCTTCAGAATGCCAAATGAGATTTTTGTTGACAGAGAAATGGATCGGAGCTGAAAGTATTAGCCAGGTGTCTGGAATAGTGTCACACATTGAGATGGGATACTTCCCCCCCACACCCAACAGGCTTTTTGTCGCATTTGCTCAAATACCAAATGTTCTTCGTTTTTAAATGCCTCGTTTACCTCCATGTTTTCTTGGACGATCTAAACTTGTCCCCAATGTGAGACATCATGAAAAAAACGAACCATGTTGATGGGTTTATCTAATGCCTACGCCTGCCTGTCTGTTTGTCGGGTGAGTTGTAAATTGTTCGGTGTTCTGATCGGTTTGCGTGTGTCCTGCAGGTACGGCGATGCCGTGATGGAGCTGGACGATAGCGTTGGACAGATCCTGAGCGCTCTGCGTGATCTGGGCATCGACCAGGACACCTTTGTGTTCTTCACCTCAGACAACGGCGCCGCGGTGATGTCCGGCCCGAAGCAAAGTAAAAGCGACACGTGACGATTTTGGCCTCATCCGCCAATGCCGCCAAATGCGTTTCCCACGCTGCTCGTCCCCAGTTAGTGTCCGCACGTGTGGATGGAAGTGTGTTCTGTACTGCGTTGTTTGCCTTTGTTTAGAGGCCCTTCTTAGTCGCGGATGAAGTAAGTTGTTTTAGTAATCTCTTTATCATGGTACTTAGTGTCTGTGTGTTTTCTGTCTCCTAAGGTGGAAGTAACGGGCCCTTCCTCTGCGGGAAAGAAACTACGTTCGAGGGGGGAATGAGGGAACCTGCCATTGCCTGGTGGCCAGGTCATATCCCAGCAGGCACTGTGAGTTTTTTCCCCTGTTCTGTTCGACCTGTCCGGTACAGTTATCTCCAGGTTCCAGATGTTCTAGACCCAGCATGACTGTTTTACTTCTGAAGCGATGGAACATCTCCTATTGTTTCCACACACCAGAGTGACACCCTGTATTGCTGTCTCCCAGTGACCAGGTGCCTCACCAGGAAGTCATTACACTTTGTCATTTCGCTAATCTTCTCTGTCGCATCGTCGAAGTTGTTTGTTCGGATTTCGTGCATCGCCACCTGTCACGTCGTCACCCCACTCAACGCTCCTCGAGTGACGCCCACCGCGGAACGCTCAAAAGATGAACTCGAAAGCCGCGGGGGGGACGGACAGCGACCGCGTCGTTTTGAGCGTCTGCGTGCGTGTGCAATGTGGGATTTCTCCCAATACTTTTTAAGATGGCAAGGTTCATCTCCTTAACACCACCCCCCTCTCCTCCTCCCCTCCTCTTCTGTGAGCCGGCGAGGAAGACTTCCCCCCCCCCCCGATCCACTAAGCTTGTGCGTTCTGCAAATGACTTTTAATTGTATTAGGGGCAGCTGTGACACGGGGCTGTGGCGCAGAGGGATTTCTGGAGGAGTGAGCGGAGGAAACAGTCTGTAGGCTGAAGTAAGCCCGGCCTCCAGCTCATATCTGAGGGGTGTGCTGTGGCCTGATAGCGCAGCAGAGTGGCAAGGGAGAGGGGGGATTGGGAGCGTCTTAAGCGGCTAATCTGTTTGTGTGTTTGCTGAGGTCGGATTGAGCTGTAATGAGGGCTTCTGTATCTGAATATGCCAGGCGCACAGGATAAAGGACGGGGGGAAAAGAGGAGGAAAGGACTGGGGGGGGAGAGAGAGAGGGAGATTCTGTGAAAGGCGACGGTGCCACGGTGCTGTGTGCTGGGTACAAGGTGTGCTGGTGCCAACTCAACATCGGTGCCACCTTGTGCCTGTAGCTCCTGTTGGCAGGTTAGCCACAGGAATGGCTCCAGATGAAACACCTCTGAGGGACAGATTATTGTGAAGGAGGCTCCGCCGTTTGGCTGAACACCATCTGTGGCTTTGGTCTGCGGATCGGGCCGGAGTACACGGTACCAGATCCTGTGTGAGTCATAGAAAATCTCATTAGTTCTAGAGGTCTGTTCTGTTGGGGAGGAGGGCCAAACTGATGATTTTCCTCTCCGTTGCGCCGTGTTGAAATCTCTCCGTCAATCTGCACACCAGAAAGTTGTGCAGGCAACCTATCCCCCCCCCCAAACAGCACCGCCACTGCCGTCACAATCCCTTTTGTTGAGTTCTGTATCGTCTGGGAGACAGAGCTGGAGGGCATCGGACAGGAACTGGAGGTGTGTCATGTCAGATAACGAGCACCAGGGTTTAGCCATGAGCCACACAGAGAAAAAGTGGACAAACAGAGTGAAGAGTGGAGATATTAACAGGGAGGAGGACGAAAGCCTAAACGTAAATTACAGACTGAGACATTTACAGAAAGGAGAACAAAATGGAAATAAATGTGAGATAAAGCACGGCCTCCTACGTTTTTTGTCGGGGGGCTGAATGTGGTAGCTGTGGTAGTCAAATGTATTAATTGTCCTCTTTGACTCGTCCATTTATTTTATTTCTCTGCCCCGTGTGTGTGTGCGTGGGTGTGTGTGTGCGTGTGTGTGTGTGTCGGCGCGTTGTAAGCCTGAGAGTGCAGATAATGGAATGTGTTGCAGAGCCCTTTTTAGTCAGTGCAGCAGTGGCTGCCGGAGAAAAGGGAATTAATTTTGGTGTGGCCGGCGTCGATAGGAGCACGGAGGCACGTGGGCGGAGCAACTGCTCTGGTGTGATAGCGCTATCTGATCGCGAGCGCGCCGTCTCCCTCAAAGGGCTGCTCGGGAGAGAATGGAACGAAAGATCAAGGATGACAGCGAAAAAATGGCATTTTATCTGAAAACAGTTCAAAGTTTCCAAATAAAATAAAGCTTTTCACGAGGACTGCGGGAGGGAGATAAAACGGGCGCTAGTCTGGGCCTCGTCGTCCCGCGTTTCTCCTCTGTCCTCTTTTTCTCCTAATTTACAGAGGCGCTTGTGAGGTTTATAATGAACCTGCGAACGCAGATTATGGAGGACACCGAAGAAATGCCTCATCAGAACTCCCGCCCTGAAGCACCCCGCTCCGCGTTCCACCCCGCCCGCTGCAACCGTGGGGTTCCTTAGGGGAGGGGGACGACCACCATTGTGCGGTCATGTTGGGCTTTCATACGTGGAGAAGAATCTCCTGGTGTCTGTGCGGCTGCTCCTGTCGCGGTATTGTGTCCCAATTGTGAGTCCCCGATATCGCGATGTGTCGTCCATCGCCGCTCGATGGTCACGCTTTCGGACAGGGTGTTTGAGAACAACGTTTTAGCGGGTATTTAGTGTGGGTGAGGGGACTCAGCCACAGTGTCACTATGGTGAAATAGTCGATAGAACTGCAGCAAACGCACACGTGTACATAGGCTGTGTTTGAGTTCCACACTTACAGCGGGACTTTCTCCCCGGGGCAGGTGAGCCCGCAGCTGGGAACGGTGATGGATCTGTTCAGCACCAGCCTGTCTCTGGCTGGCCTTGATGTTCCAGAGGACCGGGCCATCGATGGACTCGATCTGAGCCCCGTTCTTCTCAACAACACGCACATCAACAGGTTAGCCCTCTGCAGTTCTGAAACGTCACAGAATGGGAGAGCTTTGAAAGGCACAGAAACACAATGCAGAAGGTGTCCACCACAGTGTAGATTTCATACTTTACTTCACTGGTTTGTCTTACAGGCAGGTGCATGTTGGCTCTTATCCACCTCAGTTCCAGGCTCTACTCACTCACCCATATTGGCTCTTATCCACCTCAGTTCCAGGCTCTACTCACTCCCCCATATTGGCTCTTATCCACATCAGTTCCAGGCTCTACTCACTCCCCCATATTGGCTCTTATCCACATCAGTTCCAGGCTCTACTCACTCTCCCATATTGGCTCTTATCCACCTCAGTTCCAGGCTCTACTCACTCCCCCATATTGGCTCTTATCCACATCAGTTCCAGGCTCTACTCACTCCCCCATATTGGCTCTTATCCACCTCAGTTCCAGGCTCTACTCACTCCCCATATTGGCTCTTATCCACCTCAGTTCCAGGCTCTACTCACTCCCCCATATTGGCTCTTATCCACCTCAGTTCCAGGCTCTACTCACTCCCCATATTGGCTCTTATCCACCTCAGTTCCAGGCTCTACTCACTCCCCCATATTGGCTCTTATCCACCTCAGTTCCAGGCTCTACTCACTCCCCCATATTGGCTCTTATCCACCACAGTTCCAGGCTCTACTCACTCCCCCATATTGGCTCTTATCCACCTCAGTTCCAGGCTCTACTCACTCCCCCATATTGGTCATTATTCACCTCAGTTCCAGGCTCTACTCACTCCCCCATATTGGCTCTTATCCACCTCAGTTCCAGGCTCTACTCACTCCCCCATATTGGCTCTTATCCACCTCAGTTCCAGGCTCTACTCACTCCCCCATATTGGCTCTTATCCACATCAGTTCCAGGCTCTACTCACTCTCCCATATTGGCTCTTATCCACCTCAGTTCCAGGCTCTACTCACTCCCCCATATTGGCTCTTATCCACCTCAGTTCCAGGCTCTACTCACTCCCCCATATTGGCTCTTATCCACCTCAGTTCCAGGCTCTACTCACTCCCCCATATTGGCTCTTATCCACCTCAGTTCCAGGCTCTACTCACTCCCCCATATTGGCTCTTATCCACCTCAGTTCCAGGCTCTACTCACTCCCCCATACATGGTTGGGCGTCTGCTGACTGAGGTCATCAGTCAAGTGGCAATGACCTCAGACGTACTGATCTCCGCTAACTTCCTGGTCGGCCGAGCTGATTAAGAAAGTGTCCTGAGCCCATTTGCAGAGGCTGTGCAATAATGGAGAAAGGAGTGTCATATAAAACAGTTGTAAAGATTATAGAGCACTCAACCAGAGAGTGATATCAGACACAAGGCTGATGGAGAGTCAGCTCAGCGGTCAGCTCTACCCCAGCTGCTGCCCGCATTGCTGAGGGGGTTGGGGCCCCTGCTGGGGACAGGGGACATGGGAGGTTGGCTTGGGCAGAGCAGCGTTGGCGGTGGCCCCTCTGTAGATAGGCCGCTTGGCCGGGGCCCACCACCCAATTATCTATCCGGATTTCAGCTATCTTACAGGATTATGTGCATAGAAATAGAACGAATAGAGCAGGAGTCTCCGTTCAAGACAATGATCCGTCCTTTCTATTAATTCTGTTTCTATGCATTAATCCTATCTGATAACTTTCGGTTGGGGGGGGGGGTTCTCCGGGGAAAAGGACCACCGGGGTGAATGTGGTGTTCCACCAAGCACATAATGTGATGAGCCATGGCACCTCAGTGGTGTTGGTGCTGGGGTGGTGTGTGAGCCTGGTGGGGGGTTGGGGGTGGGGGCGAGGGGAGACCATGGACGAACCGTTTGGGGAGCTTCTGGTGCTGAGAGAGGGATGCTGCTTATCACCGAAATCCAGCAGTCACCAATCCCATTTCACACCCAACAGGCCCATCTTCTATTACCGCGGCAACGAGATGATGGCAGTCAGGGTTGGACTCTACAAGGCCCACTATTGGACATGGAGCAACTCGTGGGAGGAGTTTAACAAGGTGAGTTACACTGACTGACTTTAGTCTCTCTGTCTCTTTTTTTGTATCTCTCCATATCTCTCTCTCTTTTTGTATCTGTATTTTTGTATCTCTATCCTTTTCTCCGTATATCTGAATATATTTACTCTTTGTCTCTATCTCTCTTCTCCAGTGTTTTCCAACAAAAAACACGTTCAGTAGTCTGTGTGTTATCTTGAAAACAGCCCATCAAGTGGCTGTTGTGTAAATCAGTGGCTAATGAATATTAATGAGAAGACCCCACTTCAACAAACTACTATCATTCATCAGCGCCGGCACGTTTCTCCTGCTGAGGAAACCCCCCACCGCCCCGAGGAGTGACTGTGTTCATCTCCCCACCACCTCCTCTCATCAGCCTCTATAATATGCCCTCTTCTTTGCCCGCAAAAACCTCTGTTTCAAACATGCACGTTTGTTTTATGCCCCATGAATCGCTTAAATTGCTCTCTCCTAGAGGGTCGCTGAATCGATAACGCCTCCTTTATCAGCTCATGTGAACTGGAGTGGAACTTCACAAATAATGGCGTCTGATTGCCTGTGAGTTGCCTATCGATTGGTGTGTGTGTGTGTGTGTGTGTGATTTGTGTGCGTGCTGGTGTCTATGAATGCGTGAGTGTCTCGGCGCAAAAGATAGTTTAAACCGGAGGATCTGTGTGATCCGAACCTCAAAGAATTTAGCGCGTCTGGGATCCAGCAAGATGGGCAAAATGACTTCTGAGTTTTACAATCAACCCGGACCCAGATGTTTCACGCAAGCATCCATCACACTGAAGAAAACAATCTATATCCCAGTCGCTGTGAAATAATTTGTAATATTGTGACAAATTATGACGCTCACAATGAACGAGGCTCACAAAGCAATGGTCAAGTTTTAAATTACTGAGTGTGCGTTAAAAATAAAACCAGGGTCTCTAGTCTTGGAAGGGAATGAGTGATGTTTTTTCAGGTGCACCCCACGAGGAAGGTGTAACAGTAGATATTGGACAGGGCTATGATGGAATGCGGCGTGAAAAGCTGGGGTGATGTACCGCGTGTGGTTGCGTGTGGTAAGACCGCCAGAGTACCGGTCTCCATGTACATACCGGTATCAGAGTATCTATAGGATCTGGTCTATGGTGGCTAGCGGAGTTCTATCCTCACTCATTCTTCCAAGTGCAACTCTTTTCTTTACGGGAAAGACAGAAACCGAAATTCAGCTTTTGCATTCCATTTGATGTCGCCGCGATTCTTCGCGTTTTGTAATGCAAGCCTCGCTCGTTCTGTTAAAAGGGCGCTGCTGCGTTCTCAGTTCTATTATTAATACCAAGGGAGATGTGTGGTCCTGACATGTCTTCTTTTTCTCTGGGAAATATGCTCCTCACTGTCCACGGGGATTTGGGCTTTTGTACATTCCTGAGACCTGAGAGCGCAGAGGGCCGCTTCAAAGGGCAGCGTGTGGGCAAGTGTGGCTCGTGGCCGGTGTGTGTCGAGGAGCGGGGGGCTGGGCTCCTTTGAGCGTGTCTGTTTGTGGTCCCGGGGGGTTGTGGAGTGCCTCGCAGATGACTGCTCTCTCTGTGTCGTAGTGGCGCTGCTCACAAGGGCATCACAGAGGGGGACTGGAGGGAATGTGGCTCAATCAGCCTCTGAGGAGGTGGGGGTTGTAGGGGGTGTTCCTGGGGGGTCTAATCTAACAAAGCAGACGTTCAAAGGAACAAAGTAAGTTTGATTATACGGGTGATTTGTTAATTGAATGGTTGAGAGCTCTCCCACCAGTTGTAGTATGTTAACCAGCACATTTGTAATAGAAAAAGGTAATACTTCATTCAATTCAACGTCGTTTTGTCGTACATCCCAGGTCCCTGTACATCTCATATCGCTCAATAAGATTGGTCCCTGTATATCTCATATCGCTCCATAAGACTGGTCCCTGTACATCTCATATCGCTCCATAAGACTGGTCCCTGTACATCTCATATGGCTCCATAAGACTGGTTCCTGTACATCTCATATGGCTCCATAAGACTGGTCCCTGTACATCTCATATGGCTCCATAAGACTGGTCCCTGTACATCTCATATGGCTCCATAAGACTGGTTCCTGTACATCTCATATGGCTCCATAAGACTGGTTCCTGTACATCTCATATGGCTCCATAAGACTGGTCCCTGTACCTCTTCTAATTGATGCAGTATCACTTGTTCAGATGTGCAGTGAGTGTTGCTCTCTTAGGTCTCTCTGTTTGGTCTCTCTGTTTGGTCTCTCTGTTGACACCACATCAATCTTGTCATCCATCATGTCTTTTAATTGACAGGTATTTTCATGGGCCCTTAAACGGCAGGTTACCACCTCAGTCTTCAGTGTATTCTGTAATGTGGACGTTAAAAGCTATACTGTGTGTGTGTGCGTGTGTGCGTTTGTGCGTGTGTGTGTGTGTGTGTGTGTCTGATCATCCAGGGCATTGATTTCTGTCCGGGCCAGGAGGTGGCCGGCGTGACCACCCACACCCAACAGGAACACACTATGCAGCCAATCATCTTCCACCTGGGGCGGGACCCTGGGGAGAAATACCCAATCAGGTAAGTGCTCACTAAAAATAAACAAATATTCCCTGGCCTACTGTTAGATATTTCTGGACACAAAGCGAAAGCGGGGGGAAATGGACAGCGCTCTGTAGGGGTCAAGCAGCTCCCACACAGCTTAACTAACAGCAGACTTACAGGTTAAATAAGAACAGACTAGAGGAGAGGAGTGAGGGGAGGTGGAGGGGGTTTATGGGTCGGTTGTGGACGGAATCAATGGCGTCAATACTGATCCAGTTGTGTGAAAGAGGTGCGACGACGAGTGGAGATTGATCTGTGCAGCCCACAGACCGGCTGATTAAACGCAACTCTTTGTGATCGCAAACAGCTCTCGGAAGATCGCTTCATCTGCTCAGGTCCGGCGCTGGAGGTTAAAATTGCATGACAATAAAAAAAAAACATTTTTATTTGTCTGCAAAAATACTTTCTTCGCAGAGCTTATTGTCACTGAGGAAAGGCAATGCTGTTAACATATTTTCACATTTATTCAGGGTTGTTGTGTTTTCATTTTGCTCTACATGTTACGTTGGGTGCACCACAAAAAAACAGTATTTCACATTAGGGTTTTGCAAAAACATTGTGCATTTTCTATAATTTCTTATTCCTTGACTTGTTTTATTGGCAAAAAAACCTCAGGACAAAAACCGAGACATACATTCATATGATTTTCATAATGATTTGATGAGGGAATAGAATTTCCTATTATCTATCGTTCTCTCTGATCGTCTCCATTCTCCTTAATGTATTCTTCAGTCGGATTAGCTCCTGTCCCCCCGGGCTGTTTCACGCCCCCTGGCTCTTTTCCCCCGGTTTCTTCCCCTCACTTCACCCCTCCATTCCCCCTCTCCCACACTCTCCCTCTTTTCTCTCACGCAGGGAACCGCAACAACGAAGCATGTTGATTTTAGTCTTCCCACCTCTGCTCTCCTCGATACCGTCTGCAGAAGAAAGAAAGATCAATAGCTGTGTTGCGTTGTATGTGCAGAGGTTTATTCGAGCGTTGAGACGAGATGGTTTGGCACGTCTGGAGATTCCAGGCGACCGGGGGGTCATTAGGGTCACCTGTGGGGTCACAACATTCCAGCGCCATCTCTCCAGCCCCGGCTGTAACTCCGGGCCATCCCTCTCCCCCGTCACACTCCTGTGTCCCTCGTCTCCCTGCTTCCCTCTCTCCTGTCTACGTGTCAGGCAGGCTGCTGGTCATGTGCTCCTTGGGCACCCAGCTGGACCGGCTGGCCGTCATTAATCTCTGTCTGCACTTAAAGAGCCACTTAAGATGATGTAGGACCTGTCTGCAGACATACCTTCAGTTGTGTGGCAGTTTGGGACTACGGGAACAGACCACACCACAGGTCCGGGTTCTCCCTTCTACCTGGACCATCTCCCTGGAGAAGCTTTGCTTTCATCTCATTGGTCTCACCATCTTCTCCCCTCTACCTGGACCATCTCCCTGGAGATGCTTTGCTTTCATCTCATTGGTCTCACCATCTTCTCCCCTCTACCTGGACCATCTCCCTGGAGATGCTTTGCTTTTTATTTCATTGATCTACGTTGGCAAGACAACCATGCATGTTTGCACTCTGCCGCCACACCAAGAGTAAATGTGAATCCTGTATGACCACCTCACTATACCCGTATGGGTGTGGCCGGTGACTCCTCCCACTGATCAACCGGGAGGTGTAGCTGACTGGTCCGTTGTGCTAAAACAGCCCAGTTGTACCCGTCCGCCCACCTCCCTGTGCTCCCCTGCCTCCTGCTGCTACGGCTGACCTCCCCTGGGTTCTCGGGTCCCCTGTCGCCCGGCGCTGAGCACTTAAGTCCCAGACCGCCTCAGGCTAATGCAGTAGGCAGCCCGTCACACTCTGGCCTCATCTGCTGTCGACAAGCACTTCAGCCTCCAATCAATAGTCTTCACTGAATTGCTCAATTTCCACAGGAGGGGGAGAAAGGGCAGAGGTATTTGATTGTCTCTTCGATTCCCCCTGGTTGTTGTTGACGTGTGTGTGTGTGCGTGTGTGTGTGCGTGTGTGTTTCACTCTGGCGTTGGGGTTATGAATCACTAATCAGAGTGGTGACACACCTGAGCAATGCCCCTTTTCCCCGGGGTGTCATGCATTATAAATCAAAAGACTTCATTTGCATGCAGTGTTGCTATTATTATTCCACTTTTTGCTTTTGCACACCGAGCTAAGGTTATAAAAATGATAATGAGGCTATGCTGACTGTGGATTTTTCTTTGTTTATCGTGAGGGGAGAACATTTTTTTTTTCGGCCCGTATTTTAAGGGTTCCGGGGTGGAATTCGTTACAACTTCTGTACGTTCTCGAGTTTGTGCTGTTGTTAAGAACGCTTGAAATAACACGTCTCGTTTTCTGGTGTATCTTTCTAATATTTAGTGAGATAAAGCAGCTTTAGTTGTTATCTGAAAATGAATCAGAACGATCAATATAGGGCATAGAACGAATAAGGTTGTAATGAAACCTTCATCATGCTGATCAAGATATTCCCCGTGTCCGTGAAGCTGAATTCGACTACGATTTGGTCTGGGTGACTTAGTCGGAAATGGATCACTTTGTTTCTATAGAAACCTTTACTCGTTGAAGATACGATCGAGGCCGTGATATGTTTGATTGCAGATCATTGCGCGGCATTGCGTCACCTTGCAACCATAAGAAATAACCACAAAGCCAAGCCGCGGAGCAGATGGTGGGTTTGGAGATCCGTGGTCTTGTTAGGGACCTAAAGGATGATTCAGGCTGTGAAGTGGGGAGGACACTGGGGCAGTGCTGATGATGTGAGCCAGAGGGTGTGAATGTAGAAGCAGCACACTGCATAGGGAGAAGGGGAGCAGGTGCTGCCGTCTGGGAGGTGACGAGAAGGGGAGGTGTGAGCCGGACAGGGCTCTGGGTTATTAGACTAATTGACACTTCACCTCGCACGCGCTCGCGCCTTCCCCGGGGGCCAATCAGAACGCCCGGCCTTGGGGAGGGTCGGGAGGGACGGAGCTGGCACAGGTGCTACTCGTGACTGTATTACGGGTGTAATTGCACTGGTGATATTTGTCTATCCGCGTGTCACGCCACCAGACGCCCGCTCCAGCGCCCCCCCCCCAACGACCACAGAGGGACCATTAGCCCAACAGGTCCTATTGAGAGCAGGCCGAGCGGCGTGCCTTTGAAACACTTCAGGGCCTCTGCGTTTAACACACTGAATATAATAATGCGCAGAGGTGCTCTGCCATGTCCAACAAGAATAATTGAGAGACATGGGAGGGGGAACGTGGCCAATCCTGCTGAGAGGAAACCCCGAAGGGGCCTAGGTTGTGTCCGTATTTCTGCCTGCCTCGTCTTCACGTATGCACTTGTCCGTAGGTGTGTTTGTTGCTTGTACGAATTAAGCTCGTCAGCTTTTAACTCGTGTTTCTGTCATTAGTGTGCGTTCTCTGCAGAATTTTACCACTCAGTCCGAAGCAGCTGAAAAACAGTGGTTACGGGTAGACATTTTAAGCATGACGGCACATGCAACACTAACTTGCGAATTTGTTCTGAAGATTTTCAAAAAGAACGACATCCGTTCCCCGTGCTAAATCGTTTGATTTTATAGCCAGGATCCTAGAGCAGCTCCGTGGTGCCAGTGCGTTTTTGGCCTTTGATATTAAAAAAAATTTCCACAGGTTATGTTTGCCCTCTGAATCTGTAAGTCTGTAATAGTATGTGAAAACAAAGTGTGGTTTTATGGTGCCCTTGTAATTGATGTGTCATGTTCTCAAATAGTGTGTGTGTGTGTGCCCTCAGTGTTTTGGCTAAGGAATACCAGGATGCGCTGAGTGGGATAAAACCAGTGGTGGAGAAGCACAAGAGTGGTCTGGTACCAGGTGTGCCTCAGCTTAATATGTGTGACCTGGCTGTCATGGTAAGATCTATACAATACAAACATTTCATAGTACTGTTATGTAGCCGTGTGTGTGTTTTTCTTATTCTACAAATCTAATAATTTTGGCTCCTGTAATACGAACTTTTTAAAGAAAAATCTAATTGTCTTTTACAATGCTGACTGCTTTCAGTAAACTATGTAGACGCAGTCATTGTTCCACTCCAGTAATTTCTGCCATTCAGTTTCAGATTTGTTGTCAGAGTAATTTTCCCCCTTTGTTTGTCAAATAAAGGGCTATCTTAGCTTTTGTCCTTGTTTTTGTGGTTTTCGCTGCTTTTGGCAGAATTAAGCAGGGCCTGTCTCATTGGTTTTGGTTTTTACAAAACCGTTAAATAGAGACATGGCTTTGTATGTTCGTGGGCTCAAGCCCTGAATCTGGAGTTTATAAAATCTGAAATCCAAGCATCACTTGTGTAGCAGCGGCTCCCCCATGTGGATTATTAATATAAATGTAATGTAAACATAATTTAAACGCAAACGTAAATCCTGTTCAGTTCAGGCAAACAAGTGAATGTGGATGTTTTCTGTGGTTTCTTTCATTGACAGAACTGGGCACCTCCAGGATGTGAAAAGTTATTGAAGTGCCTCAAAGGCCCTAAGTCACATCCCTGGGAATGTGACTGGCCCCATTAACTGTTCCTGTGCCAAATATATATATATATTTTTTACATTTGTAATGTTAAAACTCAAACCACATGGTTTGAATTAAGACATTGTGAATGCCGTCTGGGAAAATATGATTAATAAAAAAGCTGCATTTGTTTTTCAATTATGCCTGCCATCTCAGTTGATTCCAAAAATATATTTCTGCACTTTTGAAATCATATGTCCTAATTTAAAATGTGCACCCATTCAATTGTAATAAAATGATATTAACTGTAACACTTGTGCATTGCTTTTCTTGAGTAATTTTTGGGTCGCAGGACAGTGCTTATTGGTAGCCAAGGTAGCCAACGTCTCATTGGTTGATTGGACAGCGACCCAAATTTGTATACAGGCTGCCATTGGTTAATTAAAGTACTATGGCGAATTTGCGTCTATTGCCGGAAATGCTTGAACCTGTTAATAATCTGTGATCAACAACTGCAAAGGGTATAAGGGTCGACGAGTGGTTAAACGTTCTTTTACATAAAAAATGTACAATGATTATGTAGAGGGAGGTCTTTTAACGGTGACGCTAATTTAAAGCAGTATTGTAACAGGCAGAATAACACAGAGAAACACCGATTCAAATACGTGTAAGCATGCTTGAAACATTTCCTCCACAGCGACACCTGCAGGTTAGAAATAAAAATCAGATTTGCAATGTTCCTTTACAGACGTATTGTCCCGTGTTGTTTGACAAGATTTCGTGGCGCATTAAAAATGGAAGAGTGTTGTGTTCATATCCTACGTATCTCATCATTAATGTATTATAATATTTTGTACGATAAATGCGTGTGGATATCATGTGATGTAGCAAAACAACAAGGAGTACAGTAGTGACATACTAGTTCAATTGCTAGTTCAATTGCTAAAACAAGTTGTTTTACCATGTCTAATGTTAAGCGGCTCTTATTTTCAATAACACGTGGTCTTCGACACCGATGTCACGTGGCCGGAAGTTTTTGTTAAACATCGACGCGTCATGTAGTGAGAGTAGAACACACGTGACCGGAACTGTATGGAACGTCAGTCTCGAACTTGCACAAATGCTCTAGACATGCCAGCCAACACCAGAGAAGCAAAGTTGGATTTGGTCAAAAAACACATAAAACCGTATCCTGATTTCCCGAGCAAGGGAATACTTTTCAGGTAGGCAATGAAATTAGACATTTTGATATAGGGCGAGGCAAGCAATTGTTTATTACTAGTTACATTTGTACAGTACTACAGTACATCTTAGTGGCAAGCTAGCCATAATTGCTTAATATTTTTCTGTGAACTAGATGTTTATTGACAACTCCAGATAATGTTTCTTATGTTTATCTTTTACGCAGAGACATATGTCCAATTCTCAAAGACCCGGCTGCACTGACCGCAGTCATAGATCTATTTGAGGAACATGTGCGACAGATGCAACCTCAAGTGGAACTGATTGTGGGTGGGTTCCCGTTTTACTCAGACACCAGCCCAAGAGGAGCAATGAGCCTTACTGTTTTCCAACTCTTGAGTTTAAGCCTGAATGTGATCTATGTGTTGTAGGTCTAGATGCCCGTGGGTTTCTGTTTGGACCCCTTCTGGCCCAGAGGTTAGGAGTGGGATTTGTGCTGATCCGGAAGAAGGGAAAGCTCCCAGGACCTACAGTGTCTGTGGCATACACACTTGAGTATGGACAGGTGAGGCTGGCTAGTGATGACAGTTGTGTAACGATCTACACCGCTGTCCATTTCTCAAATTCTCCAATCCCCTGGTATGTGTTGCAAGGAAACTTGCAGTGTTGGTAGCACATCTTCCCCATGTAATTCCTCTTCCTTAATCAGGCTGAGGTGGAGATGCAGGAAGATGCCGTGGCCCCCGGACAGAAAGTGCTTCTAATTGATGACCTACTAGCGACTGGTGGTGAGTCTTTTCAAGTATTCCTTGTCATATGAACAGAATGCACCATGCAACATCAATAGAAACTAGTGTACAAATAGCACATGTCGACTTGTGGTTTCTTTAAGTGTTGATTGGTGTAATGACAAAAGGCTTGTTGGTATGGGATTTTATGTTCTGCTACAGAACGTTAAGCAGATGAAACATACATAGCTGGGTGGGTGCGCGCCTAATGTCTCAACTTTATTTCCATATGGGTGGGACCATTGCATCTTATGTAATGTGCTGTCAGTTACCTACTGTAGGACTTTGCAATACAAGGCCAAGGTTCACTGAATCAGTGGCAATACAGCCTTTATACTGTCGAATCTGACAGCTAATATGATATTTCTCCATTCGGGCAGGAACTCTGTGGGCTGCTTGTGAACTCTTGAAGAAAAACAAGGCAGAGGTGCTTGGTTGCATGGTGGTAATTGAACTGAAAGATCTTCATGGATCTGAAAGAGTCGAGTCAACTGTCTTTTCCTTGGTACAGTACTGAAGTCCAAAAGAAGTGTTTCATGCAATATGGTTTTGTATTATTCTTATAAAATGCGGTGGTTACCTTGGTCCAGAATGTCACCAAATTTGCATGACTGGTCCATTGTAAAAATTCTGACTGAATAAAATCAATTTTTGTACAAAACCTAGGAAGTACTCTAGGCATGTGTTTGCTTTCCAGAACATGTACAATATCAAAAACACAGCCTGTCTAAACAGGATTGAGCTTTTATTGATGTAATCCTGTGGCTTTAAAATCAGTACCTACCACTTAACCAATACAAAAGTCAAAGATGGTAAAACCACCCATAAAGGAACTATTGGAATTCACCAAAAAAATTGCATCTAGACACAAAATGGAACTGGATTCATTATGTAAACCAACCAATCGTGAATTGCATAATAACAAACTTGAAGATACAAAAATGGCATTATATACACACAGGCTAACATTCAGTTGCACATAATAATAAAAAATAATCTAGCTTCAAATCCTCTCTTCGCATTTTATCTTCTGATTCAGCTTCTCAATAACCAAATTCAGGTCCATGGTCTTGCTCAGCTTGAGATAGAAGTCCTTTCTAATTTTGTGAACTGCAAGCCATTCTGGAGTCAGCTCAGCCAGCAGGCAAAGGTGCTTCTCCATATCACCTAAAAATAGAATTATGTTGAATGAAATGCACCACCAATGGATGTTTGAAGTACATCATATCTGGAATTTCTTCTGTTGACTCACCGGTGCTCAGGGCAGATCGATAACTAGAAACCATACGGTTACATGCCACCTCCATAATCAGCGCCGGTTTCTTCTCTGCTACAAAGACGTTGCGCAAGATCCGAGCCAGATCCCCAAGCCGTGACATCATCACAAGGCGCTCTTCCTGCTGAGGGTTCCGTGTCATGGCGGCCTGGAGTTTCTGAGCCTCTTTAGCCCGGATCTGCAACAAGAGACAAGTCAGTCCCGTTCCCAACCATGCACACATTTATCACGTGGCCTCAGTTGAATGGCAGCATGACCTACCCGCTCCAGGAGAGATTGTGACACCCCCTTGAGGGCGGTGGGAGTTTCAACAGGAGCAACGGGCGTTGCTGGGACAGGATTGGACTCTTCTACACAGGCAGACTCAGCAGTCTTTAGGGCCATATTGGCCAGCGCTTTCTCCATCTGCAAAATTAACCTAGTTAAACACCAAACAGAATGCAAATGTAGTCGTCCGTTCTACTAAAGCACGATTTAAAATAAAAACCTTAGGGGTCATCATGGAGCGGGCTTTGTCCAAAACCTCCTGGGCAGTGGTTAACTTCTCAGATCCCTTTGGCGGCAGGGGAAGCTCCGCGGGCATTATGTTTGGCACCTGGTCCACATTGAAGCGAGGATGCCAGCGGGTAAGCTTGTCGTCTGGGATTGCAATGGGAGGATTCAACGTGGAAAGGAACACCTAAAGACATGTTCAGGTTAGTTAACGGGCAACAATCTCAACGTACGGTGTTACAAAATGTCTTCCTGAATACAACGACTACCTTGTGATGCTCTTTCACCAGTTTGACTAGGTTCTGATGGAAGATACGTCGCCTTTCTAGAAGACAGGACGCGGCCAACACAGGACGCGCCTTGCTTTTATCTGAAGAACCAAAAACAGACATTAGAAAACAGCAAATCAAAATATCCTCCTGAGTTTGAACATTATAATAGGATGTTCTTACCTGTTTCAATGACAGGCTCCACTGTGAGTTGGTAGCTAGACATTTTCACCGTAGCACTGTATGTTGGAATGTTCCTTTCCTGCCGGAAACTGTAGGCGGCGGGAAAGATGGTCTTAATTTGGCCCACGTGAATCTCCTCGAAACACCTGTAGAAGAGACGGAAATTCAATACACGCTGCTAAAACACACAGCACAGGTGTCGCGAGACGCTTTAGAGAAACGCTGCTGCCAAGTGGCCGAAATATAAAACGCCCACGTACTTGTGCATCATGTCCTGGACGCCCTGCTTCACTTTGGCGAATGTAACCGTCTCCGAGCGGTTGAAGAGCATTCCCACAATGGTGTCCATGCTACGAAACATCTCGGACAGCAGCTTGTACTTGTAGGGCAGGCTGAGGCCCGGGGGAACATCCTGGGCAAGTGTGTGGTACCGCTGGTACCCTGGGAGTCTCTCTCTACACCAAATAGAAGAACACAGGAATGGTTAGAACCCAAAGGATCATTTTTCAAATGGCACCATCACCCCCAAACCATAAACATGATCAGCTTTACAGTTTAAATGTGCCTCGCGTTTCCTTCTCACCCATCTTCTGCTTCCAGCTGAATATGTTCCTCGCTACATCTGGCCTCCTCTGCTAACTTCTCCTGCTTCCTTTGTTGCACTTTAGCCGTGAGTTCTCTGACACGAGCAAGCTTGGCCTTCAGGTCCGGAGCAGGAGCAGTAGTAGAGGCAGTTGACTCTGGGGCAACCAAGAGCAGTGGATCATTTTTCCTTTTAATCTTCTGAAGCCGGGACTTAAGCGCAGCAACATCCTCCTTAGAGAAAGTCTGATGGATAGTATAAAGACAAACAACCAGGGTCTTGTGTTAAAAAACTAAACTATCTAAACTCTCCCATAGATAAAAATGAACGTGCCCAGCTGAAAGCAGAGTAAAGTACCAGTACCAACCTTCTCTATTTTTGGCACAACACATGGTTTGTTTGTCGGAGAACTGATCACACTGTGTTCAACATGCTTCTTTGGTTCTTTATCAACAAATGCACCGGTCCCCTGTGTTATGTCTTCAGAAAGGGTTGCCTGGTAACACAAGAACCAGTTAAAGTAGGACAAAGATGCAGTCATCAGCCATACTAGCAGGATCTAAACTCCCCAACAACACGTTAAATATAAAATGCATGGTCGTCAATAGCCACCCATACCTTCTCGTCGTCTTTGGAGAGGATTAACTTCTTCCTGGCAGTCTTTTTAACCACTTTCCCTGTTCCTGAACCCTTCTGAAAGGGGACAGAAGTCGTGGCATCCTTACTGATCTCGATTCGGAAGCGTTTCTTCGCAGTGCTGTGTTCAGCAGTAGTAGAAAACAAAGCTGATCCCAGATCAAACTCGGCGTCCGCACACGTCCTCTTGGGGGTCCTGGGGCTGGCGGGGAGTGTTTGTTTTTCCGGGTCGGACCTTTCCACCACCACGTCGTCATCCACAACCTTACCGACCGAGGTAGCCTCGTTAATGACCCGCAGGAACTCCTCCTGGACACTGTTTCCATAATCCGTGGATGCACTCACATGTGTCCTGCTCCTGGACCGGGTTGATCTGGTGCTCTGCCTGCATGTGTCCGTGTCCACAACAACGTGCGTTTTGGTTCCTTTCCCGTTCGCAGGCCCACTTGCGCACTTTTTCCTCTGCACGAAAAAGTCGGTCACCCGTGCCTGAGACATAATGACCACTGACTAGGTTCTGATCCGGATAGAAGACTTGATCCTAGACGCAGTCGCACCCGGAACTACTTGACTGGGACGTTTTCGCGGGGAATTGTCATGTGACCACGCTAGGCCACACCCCTTCCAGCACGTCACAAAGAAGTTAGGTCACCGATGAATTGATCAATTTTGATTCAATCAGTTGGGTGTGAGAAAAGGCTTGTAATGGGCCTGTGTGAACATCTTTATGTATAAATAATGCTTTTAATTACTTTATTTTTGGTTATTATTATAGGTGTATATTTTTTACATTGTTTTCAATTATTTGAGGGTATAGGTCAAAGTCGTGTTTCAATATTTGAGTTAGTGGTTGTTTGCCATCTTGTCATGTTTTATTTGATCAAAGATGCAGTTTAGGTCTTTTTTGTACCTATTTTTGGGGGGGGGGGCTGGGTGTGTGCTCAGATACAGTGGTCGGAATAAAAAATCAAGCCAAGTAGAGCCTTTTGCAACGGTAAAAATAAAACCTGACATTCCTATGGCTCTGAGGTCTGTAGTTCATTCATTAATCAACCAATGATTTATAAACTGACCGTAAAAAACCGGCAGCAGACAGTTAGATCCAAACCAACCATTCTTAGAAACACTGGAAAATAAATGCAAAGAAATGTGCAAGACAACATACAGTTACACAATAAATACACAGAACACAAGAGTGCAAATAGCAATGGGACACAATAAGGCAATACAGGATCAAGTCATACAGGATGAGGTATATGTAGTTCAGTTGAGCAGCTTTAATAAGGCAATCTGGTGAACATGGCCTTGCTTTACAAAGAGGCTGTTATTGCCAACCCTTTTGCTGCTAGACAGCTTATGCGTACATGGCACTGATTTAAATATATACCACTCAGGACCGGCGCCAGGACGAAGTGACTGAGAAGACATTTAAAAATAATGACATGGCTAATGTGTTTTTAAAAATAATTATCTACACTGTATTTAAAACCTATACTGGGGGTTAGGGTTACATTTGAAGTATTTGCAATTTACTTTTTAGCACATATTTAAAACCGTTCAGCTACAATTTGAATATTGGACGCTTTACATTTGTATTGTTTATTCAGTATGTTTGTCTTTTTTTCTCTTTTGTATTGTGTTTTGTACGTATTTATTATTATAATAATTTTTTCAGTTGCTTAGACAATGAAATAAAGTATTGAGGGAAGCTATATATTTAAAATGCCACTAGAGGTCGCCAATCTCTCATGGAACAATATACATTTGGCATACACAGTGTCAATATCAAGACCGGTTACAGCACTGAGAAGTTTTGAAACTTCTGAGTCTGAGCACCGACTACTTTTTCGTGGTAATAACAAAGCTGTTTTTTATGGCGCATTATCATTTTGCCGCATAATTATGACGGGATCAGGTCTCTTGACACATCAAAACGACGACGTGTCTCTTAAATCAGGGAGAAACGCATGCAATTGTTTTATTTCATTTTTATTTTTTATGTGAGCTGCTGCCAGCGAGAGGACGCCATAAAACATATAATATATATAAATCCTAGAGAAAGGTGAATAGCCTTGGTTTCTGTCTTAATTAGTCTACGTTAATTGGGGGTGTGTGTGCAGAGATAGTTTTCACAAAGCAATGTTAGGAGGAGAGAACTACAGAGGAAGTGCCAACCCAGTGAGACTCAACTGGATTTCTACTGCGACTGGAACTACTGCAGACAGAGATACAGTGAATCACTGTTTCCATGCAGATACACATTGCTTAATAACGGGGATTAATCAGTCCAAGTGAGAGAGCTGCTGCTATAATCGGAGACATTAACTTTTGCTTTGTTTCCAAGTGGACTATTGTGTATTAACTCTGTGCATGGGTGCCTATCTTCACATGGATTTACAGTTTAGAGTTTCACTCTGTGAAAACTTGGAATAAGTCACTTTCGGAAGGAATGTATATATGGAACTTAACGCCGTTGGGTCGAGGAATGTCTGCGGATTTGTAGACTGCACCCGCAGCCTGTGGAGCTCATGGAACCCCAGGGGGTCTGTGGACTGCTCTACTGCGGTCTGTTGCCCATCGTCCTGCTGGCAGGTGAGAGATCACAGTGATCAGTGTCAAATCAATCACATCACTAGTCCTGTTATTGACTTAAAGTGTTAATGTTGTGTTATTGAGCTACATGTTACATTTCTATTGCACGTAATTGATGTAGAATTGTAAATTAATTCTAAATTAAGATTTTGGACAGAGCCTGCAATACAATATTGTGTTTTGTGCAAAATGCTGAATTGATATTAATTACAATCTGAATCTGTATACTTTGTGTATGGATCATTATGGATTAGGTGTTTAGTCTCTCTCTTTTTTTGCTCATGAAATGAATGGAACATTTAATACATTCTACCGTTAGAACTCAATTGCTTTTATTCAAATCTTTTAGTCTAGAGTTATTTGATAAATGATCTGAGGACAGTTCCTCCCGACATGTGGCCCTATTAATAGAATGTAGGTGTAATATGTGTGGAATGTTTTCATTTGATCATTTTCCATTCCCTCACCTATGGCCACATTTAATACATTGAAATCCAGACATTCTCATATGGAAGTTTCTAGAAACTAGACATTCTCATATGGAAGTTTCTAGAAACTAGACATTCTCATATGGAAGTTTCTAGAAACTAGACATTCTCATATGGAAGTTTCTAGAAACTAGACATTCTCATATGGAAGTTTCTAGAAACTAGACATTCTCATATGGAAGTTTCTAGAAACTAAGCATTCTCATATGGAAGTTTCTAGAAACTAGACATTCTCATATGGAAGTTTCTAGAAACTAGACATTCTCATATGGAAGTAGCAGGTAGACAATGAGTCACAGCAACCACAGCTGTTTACAGGATACTACAGCCTGTGGCATCTCTAGTGACATTGATTTTCTGTGGCTCACAGGAAACAGGAGTCTTTTGAGCCTCCTCACCCGAAAAAAAAAGGCAACCAATCCTGACTCATGTCGAGTCCTGACTCATTTATCCAGTCGGCCTCTCTGATTGGACTCTATTCATTGTATTTTTTTTTCTGGAATAATATAAGCGATTTTATGTGGTTTAGAAAATGTCAGGCAGCGGGTGAAACATTGGTGCTTGCCAGTAGGCAGGGCAATGAACATTACTGAGAGAGATGATAACAGCCCTCACCAACGGTCATGCTGACCACTGCTGTGCCACATATAGGATCTATTTATTCCTTACAAGACCACATAACAGCTGCTTTGTCGAATATTATTACAATGTGCAGAGGAGGACATTGTATTTATCTATCTTTTCAATTCAGGATACATCTCCATGATTACATTATATTGCTGTTATTATACCATCATGTTCTGCACCGACCAGTTACCCATGAGCCTTCTATTACTGTCTCTATGCTACCAGGTGTTGACCCAGTTCACAAGCTGGAGGACAATATTAGAAACATATTTTTTCCCATAGCTGACACCACCTCTGCATCTTTTCCTAGTAGACATTTAGTGGGGGGGGGGGGGTTTAGGGACAAATGTAGTCACAGCTAACCCGAGGATGATTGCACATCTCAAATATTTTATTTTATACAGCACACTTTGCATCAGCACTGCGGATCAAGTAAATGCTTTGTTTTGTTTTCATTGAAAATCTTAGTTTTCCTTTTAGGGTTTAATGGTTAATTTAACTTTGTTTAGCACACACACTTTAAAGTGACAATGGGACTGAGTGGACGTGCCCTGTCCCAGCTGTGGTGTAGTTCAAACAGCTGTAGTTTGTCAAATGCCTCACTCTCCCACTCTCCAGCAGATCTTTATGACAGCCACTATAAGTCAGAATGCTCCAAACAGAGTTAAGATTACACAGAGATGACAGCCAATGTAAGCACACCGATATACGGGAGGTTCTCCCGAGATGGATTATCCCTTTGTTTATTCATATCGATCTCTACTTTTTGATACGACTGGTGTATGTGTGATTCACACTCTTGAATAAGAGCTGTCTGTGAACGTTAAATAGCTCAGTTATTTCTTCCGGTGTCCAGAGTAGTCTCTTCTGATTTAGTCGGCCCACCAATTGTCATAAAGGTGGGGTTAAGTCAATAAAATGTAAACTTTTAAGTAGGGCTGGATGTTAAATCAATATCGATATTGCACGCACATCCAGGTATGTCCCCTCGCACACAGTCAACAAACTTGTATATTGAACAAAAGGAAGTACAGGGAAAGGTGAGCCGGATTGATGGCGGAAGCAAGTTTGAATTGAATGAAGAAAATGAAGACATTGTGCTCAAAGAAGGTAGTAGAACATCAGCGATGTGGCAGTGGCTTGGCTTTTTGAAATGGAAAAGACAAGACAAAGCGCAGAACAAGAATTCCTCCCAATTGTTCGTCCTCCCAAAAAACGCTTAGCACTGTGGAGAAGAATGCTTTAGGAATCTTATGAAGAAAATGTACCCCGGATATGAGCTCCCTGGTCGTAAATCTTCTTAGCACAGCTGGCAACATTGCTACCTGCCACAGGTCGGCCTGAAAACCTGAGGCAGTGGACAGACTAGTCTTTCTTGTCCGAACCGTCTAGTGCAATGAGCACAGAGCAGTGGAATAATATCAACCTTTTTATTTTGTGTTCTACCTCATGTTCTCTAATGTATCTATAACATAACTAATAATAATAAATGATTGTGAGATTTCTTTTTGCCATATCGCCCAGCCCTACATTCATGCCTTCAGGCTTGGTTACCAAACATACTTTTCATCTGCTGTACAACCAACACAATATGTTGCACTGCCCAGAATTTGTCTTTTTTTTGTTTTTATACTTCTATGCCTAAGGTGTCATGTGTCTCCTTAAGAACTTCCCTATGAATATGCCAAATACCCCCAGGTTCTCGTACCTCTGGTTGGAAACTCCGTAACCGTAGGGAGGCAATGTGATGTAGACAAGTCTGTCAAAATGGGTGAGGAAAATATTTCCCCCTCATGTCGTGGCATGCTGCTTATTACCGCATGTTCAAAGACAAAATCATCATTGTAGACCTACCCTCTGAGGTGTGTTCATATTGTTAATCCCATCTGTTTTTTATATTGATAGAGGCAACTAAGGCCAAACCCAACAGTTGAGGGTGGTGGTCAAACTGGGCTGGACCAAATCACAGATGTGGGGCGTGTTTAAGAGTTGACATTCACAGTGGTCTCACAGCAAGTTCTGGAAACGGTTTGTCAGTGTATTTGTCTATGTATGTGTGTGTTTTTCTGTGTGTGTGTGTGTGTGTGTGTTGAGGTAATAGACACAGGCTTCGTGATCTAGGTGGCGGCATTCTCACCTGTCTATATTGCCCCAGTTTTGCAATGGCTCTCAGGAGACGCATGTGTTTGCCGTTGCCGGAAACACGCCCTCTAAATTACCTTCACCAGTGATGTATTGTTTCGGTAGCTCATAGACGGGTGATGTTTTGCTAGGACATAACCCAGTTCCGTACGGCTGTGTCCGGTCAACGCTACGGCAGCCATTTTGTTCCACATAAACAGGAAGGCGGAGGTCAAACCGGGTGAGCATATCCAGCAGGGCCCAATGAAGGCCCGTGAGCGGAAATGCTTTGTGTTACATAGTCAGTTAACATGCCAGTGTTGTTTGGTGGGTTAAACCAAGCCTCTCATTGTTCTTCATTACTCAGTAGGGTTCATTTTGTCATTGAACTGACAACGTTATTGTCATGGCCGCTAGCTAATGCTACGGTACTGTGTCTTGACCACGCCCGTAAGGTTTCAGACTCTACATATTAGGACTGTCCCAGACCCGAAAACACACTTGTTGACCCGTAGTCAAGAGTTCTCTCATATTCTGGTTATTTTAAACGATACTGAATTATGTAATATCACAAAAGACCTGCAGAGACCGATTGTGATTATTATAGAAGACCTGTTGAAAACAGGTTTTTGCCCATAAACAGGGTTTTCCCCATAGTTTTTGCCCATAGTCATAGTAGCCTCCAAAAGGATTCATGACATCGTGTATCGTGTTATTGTTCTGGCAAAGATGCGTTTGTAGTTGTCTAGAACAGTCCAGTGATACTGGTTTGAATCTGGTGGGAGTCTTGAAAGAACTAGAACCCCTGCTAGGAGTTGCTGCGATGAAGGCCGCAATCACAAGTTATGCGTCATAAAAACCCGCAGAGCAAAGAAAGCCAAGTATTATTCAAGCCTGGCTGCTGTTGAGAGGAGAAACTGAAACTTTGGCAAAGGGCCGTGTGGAAAATCACCAAAGTCTCAGCCTTCTAGACGACAAAACGTGCCCCCTATTTCACTTGCGCATGATTCCCAAATGCAGTTCCACACATGGTCAGATGTTTTATCACGGTGAGAGGCCTGACAGAAAATAGTCCCTTCAGTGTGCCATGCACCCTGTCTGTTTGGTGCGCTGGCAAGAACGTCAGTCTGAGTCACACTTGAGACTTGCATCAGCCATCTGTGGGAGAACCCATGTGTGGCGCAGTGTTCCCGACAGGCCGTGGGAGAACCCATGTGTGGCGCAGTGTTCCCGACAGGCCGTGGGAGAACCCATGTGTGGCGCGGTGTTCCCGACAGACCGTGGGAGAACCCATGTGTGGCGCAGTGTTCCCGACAGACTGTGGGAGAACCCATGTGTGGCGCAGTGTTCCCGACAGACCGTGGGAGAACCCATGTGTGACGCACGCAGTGTTCCCGCGTTACAAATTGCAAATGTCCGCCTTGCCTTTCGAGACTCTTCGTGGTGGGTTGAGCTCAATCAAGGTAGACTTGGTAGACAAGGTCTTGATCTCCCAGTTTTGTGGGCAATGTGGCATGAACCCAAACAGCATTAGATGTCCTTCAGAGGACCCGTATATCTGCTCCAAGTTCACTAGGAGATGCATGGGTGCTGCAGGGTCTCACAAATGCATTGGAATTACTGAAAATTTATGGACAAAATGTACGGGGAAATAATACAGAGAATCATACAAAAATGCACCCAAAATATGAATAAGTGAAGTAAGTTATCCAATTTCCATCCTCTTCCTCTTGATGTTTTCATTCCTATCCTGTGTGTCACATCCTGTCTGTTAGTCAGCTCAAGCTGCAGTTCTACCATACATTGTGTGTCACCTTGGGCATGATGGACCTGAGGAATTGCAGTGCTCTTCAAAATATTCATTGGTGCACAACTGTTGATAATTTTGGTTTGGCAGCGACGTACGTCTAGGCTTAAATGATTAAGCTCATACGCTGTATGGTCTCTGGCTAGGTAACATGGTAGTTCTGATAAGGTCTCTGAGGGGGGGGGGGTCTGGCAGACTGTCCTCTGAATGCACACATGCATTTCAGATCGTTGATCACATGAAGGAGGTTGATACGGCATCACTGGGGCTCATTCCTAAATCTTTTAAAAACATTTAGACAATTGTAGCCAATTTTTTCCCGTAAACATTACCAAGTTTAGGTCCATGTGTGCATTCGTAGAAGAAAAAAATCAGGCCACAGCTCCCGTGTTGCCTTTAATTAAGGGCTGAGATGTTTGTGAACCTAGCTTCGACCTAAAAGAGCACTTAAAAGCAGCGGCGTCCCAGGATGTCATCTGACTTTGGATGCTGTGCTTTGTGAAAATCAAAAATAGACTGGAGAAATGCTGCCTCGATGAATTCAGAACTCGGAACGAAAGAGAGATGTTGTAACTGTAATATTTTTGTTTAAATTCCATGGAGAAAATGCTAAATGTTTTCACCCCTCCCTTCTGATGAATTGCCCAAGTAAAATGACTAAATCATAGTGGGTCCTCTTAGGACTCGATATCCAATTTAAAATCTCACTGCAGATGACTGAAAGTCCTTGATCAAATCTTCCCTCAGGCTCATGCCCATTAACACCTTCAGACCCATTCAAGTTATCTGCAGTGGTGTTGGAAGACCTAAGTTGCCAATTGTCCCTCACTCCCCCACTTGGTTGATCTTCTGTGTTACACAACGTATTCAAATAACCCCTCAGCTGCTGTGTAGCTGCTGGTATCGGTGTCTTTTGGAAGAGCATCTACAGAATACGAATTTGTATTTAATTGGATTCAGATAAGTGGTAGGAGGTTGAATGCTAAACTTCCACACGAACATACTTCAGCTCCGTACTCATAAACACACTGCTCGGTCGAGCAATCAGTGTAATGTTGACGCGCTCATTTCCCATACTCTACTAGCACAGAGGGCAAACGTGCTCTTCTGGCTGGGCCTAAATCCACTCTGTTTGTTTGCATGTTTTCCAGCGCCGAATCTGACGCCAGCCGTCGTCGTCCAAAGTCATTATTATTGAATTAACAACGTGCCGCAGACCTGGCCGCTTTCAGAGCACGCTATCTCAGGCTGCATCTGAACACAGCTCCGACAAAAGACTGTTATTAAATGGGATTTGACTTCCTGCTGAGACCACTCTTTACCGGTAACGTGATAACGGACGGTGGTGCCGGCCCAGCTTTGGCCCCGCAACCGCGTTCACAGGAGTGCATAAACGCTTTTTAATGACCAGCACGGAGATCCCGTTAACACCTGTTGTGGTCGAGCAGACACTCTTTTAGACGCGCTGAACCAGCTGGCTGGCCGGGCTCGAGGCTGTCTGAGCACAGCCAGAGAAATCCTTTCGGATACCTCGCGCACTGAAGCCAGGCCAGATTCCCGTAAAGATCCAAGGACTCTGAGCCAAAGGAATATGGCACCGCATGAGTAATTAAGGAAGAGTTATTCCTGTCCACACCCAGACAAATATATAGTTGAGAATATCGGTCGAGCCAAATCACATGTCTCGTGCTGTGTGAACTGAAACCAACGTTAGTTGCAATATAGCTGTATATACACACTTCCAGAGGGTGATTTCACGTTAAATTCAGTGTGCTCTCCTGGCTCCGAAGACAAGCTCTGTTCGTTATCTCTCGTCTTATCTCCCCAATTCAGCGTAGTGACAAACATGTGTTGATCTGTCTTTAAACAAGGCAGTTTACGCTATCTCCTTCGCTAAGTCACTCTGGAGAAGAGCGTCTGCTGACAGAGATGCGAATCCCCGTTTTAAAGGAGTCAAGTGATGAGTCTTTCAAATGGCTTTAATTGCCATTCACTGCAAAGCTGTTGTGGAGTTTCAAAGCCAGTTTATAGGCTGTGTTGCAATGGGAAGGATATGTCGCAATTACTCTCTGAAAAATGCTAATCTCTCCAATCAATATTTCTTTTGAAACTAATCCACTGACTTATCTCAGGGTTCCTCAGTTTAAGCTAAGAGGTTACTAGTTCATACACGGTGTAGTTCATTCGTTGTCAAGTTGTTTGTCAAATGCTGTTATGAAACCCTAAACAGTAAGGCCTATTCTACGGTCGGGCATTTTATCTTATTAACCCGGTTGGAAGGAAATATGATGAAATGAGAGTATAGGATAAGAGAGCGATTTCCTAAGAAGCCCAACGGAGCGGTTTAAATCCCTGACACGTGTTACTGTATTCAGGCTATCAAGGTCAAATAACAGTTGAGTCAGAGCTAGAAGCTCCAACTCACTCAATGCAATGTGTTCAATGTTGTCTTGCTGTTAGCATTCCTCCCACCTGCCCTGACAAGTCTTGTGTTTTTACTTTAGATTCCCCAGAGTAAGGGAATTACAGTACTCTCATAATGTTCACACATTTGTCTCATCTATCGCCCCACCCCAGATATCTACATTAGATGAGATGAGAAGCACAGCCATATTACTAAAACATACGTTACCTGCTTTTTTTTAAACGAAATGTTTTCAGATGTATATTTTTTCCAGCAGACACAAGAATTCCCATTCTCGATCACAAGAAACCGTGCCGCTGAGAACGACAACGCAAATAATTAATATCAACATCAGGACTAGTTAAAATGTGGATACATGTTCGAACAGCTTGCCATAGAGGTGGATAGTGGGCTGTAAACGGTAAAAAGGCCTAGAGGGCAGGTCCTATCAAGAACGCTGTTTGACTTTTACAAGACGGGCCAGATTCAGTTCTCCGAATGCCACTTTTTTTACGAAACATTGCTTCATCGTGCTGTTGTCTGACTGCATTGCTTGAGATTCGCAGCTGAATTGAAACCCTGGTGCAATATTTCCACTGCAAGTCTCAAAGCCGCGACTGCCTTTACTGTCAAATAGAAAAACGAGTGAGTGGAGGAGGCCGTTCTGGTTGCCTGCCTGTCTCTCTATCTCCTCCAGCCACATGGCACATGCCTTTGCTTTCGTATCCGTCGGGCGTGGAAGTCTCCCTCCAACAGGTGGAGGGTGACAGGGTTTACCCTTTAGAACAGGGAACTATATATGTTATGAATGCATAACCTGTTATTCCACCCCACCACTCTAGTCAAAAGGAACCACAATGGGCAGGTGTAACAGTTCTTTACAAGATACCACATTTATGGTAATATCTCTGGCGTTGAATGCAATTTTATATTGAACGCCTCTTCGGGCAATACAGTAAATTCTCACCAATTATGAAACCCAAATGAATAAAAAAAATTGGTGTTTAATGAAGTGACAATTTTTCATAAAGCTGCCGTTTGCTCAACGAATTTGAGATTGACTTCTAGCCATACTTTCTTAATATTTTTCAACATCTTTCTGTTTTTAGATGATCATATGATTTAAACGTTTGCTTCATATTGTATCTAGGCGGTCAGTGGGGGTTCTGCAGCAGTCATTCACACACCCACACAAACCCAATGGGCCTTGACGCTTTAATTCCTGTGGCAAGATGTCTTTCAGAGCCCAATTCTGGTGTGCAATCCTCCTGGCCTTTGTTCTGATTCGTTTGTCTTTGTCTGTGTGTGTCTCTGTTTAGACCTGCTTTTGTACTGAGGATATTGTTTTTGAATGACTACTCTTAAGGGCTTTGAGTCCTCTAGCGCTCTGAAATGTTGACACTCATAGCAGGTAGAATGGCACCATTTCAAAGGTAAATCAACTCTCTCAGGGAAGATATTCCAACCAATGAATTGACAGGCAACAGACGTCAGAGTATCCGTACGTTAACAGACACTTAGGCTTTATATGGTGCCAGATATTTGGTTCTCCCATACTTTTTTGACAAAGCGTAAGGTCTTTTCAATGACTTTCACGACAGCCATAATCTCCACATTTGAGCGTTTGTGTGTGAGAGAGACTGTGAAGACTTTTGATGTCAAATCCAGACTGGCCATTTATATTAATTGTTACCGGAAGGCCATCTAAATGATCCAATTGGGCCGTTGTCCACATGGAGATGGGGTCCGTGTTGAGCAGGCAGTTAATCACGTTTCCATTTGCCAGTGTTTCTGTTCCTGAGCGTTTCTGAAATCACGGAACACAGTGGAACATTGGGATGTCTGTGGAAAATGGCTGCTTATATTTCCCATTTAAGCGCTTCTCCCCCGCCGCCCAGTCTCCAACAGAATGATAAGGCCAGTATGATGGATGTCTCATGTGGTTAAAGCCTAGTTAAAGACCGTCATCTCGTTATATCTGGGGATCCTCTCCTGGTGAGTGGAGTAACGGGGTGAACAGCTGTGATGCTGACCGTGATATTGATAGGGCCGGAGAAGCTGGTGGATCTGGACGTGTTCCGTGCAAACATAGGAAGACCTAGAGACTGAAGACCTGGGTCCAGTCCAACGAATCAGCTCTTGGTGACTCATTTTCACCACCGCTTAAGAGTCATAGGGGTCTAATGATTTGTTAAACCCACACGGCTGGGATAGATGCGTACTCCTCGGAGTTCGGTGGAGAGTTACTGGCCAACTCGGTGATGCACGTCATCGTTTTAAATGGAGAGTTGTGTTGTCTAGCCATCACTTTAACTGTGAAAATGCAAGAAAACATGAGATTGTTTTGTAGTTGTTTTCCAGATCATTCTGTGGAATTAACTTTATTATATATATATATATATATATATAGCATGCTGTATTTTCATCGGTGTCATAGTTAGTACCTAGTTATAGAACCAATTAGGCCCTCAGTGCTGTATTACTCACACTTTCACACTGAGCCACAGATGACCGTTTCACACGTTTACCAGTTTGGAGTTTTCCAGATGCTTTGCATGACAGCGGTACCCTTCTGTTTATGGGAGACATGGGAGATGTTCCAGCACCCTCCCCCCTTCACTAACCCTCAACTGCTTGGCTCTTCCAAGAGTCGCTTTCTCACCCACTCTTTTCTCATATGGTCTCTCACTCTCACTTTTCTCTCTCTCTAAAGGAACTCTCTATATTTACTCTCTTCCTCTTTCACTCCTTGCCTTTATCCTCCCTTTCTTCAACTCTCCCTCATCTCCCTCGCTGAATCATCTTCCTGTCTCTGTGATACTTGCTGGACTGCGCTGTGTTCACAGTCACATAGCAGCACAGTACGGTCACTGTGAGGGGCCAGCTGTGGGCCCTCAGAGTCCTGTGGCCGTTGGTTCCTCTGGGGACCAGTCAGACGGTCGCACATGCTCACATACCCACAGATCCAACCAAGTGTATAACAGCCCTCGTTTTCCCCCAGACTCCGCCCACGGTTTCGGCTGCTCAAGGTTATTTGTCATTTCCAAAGGTCTTTGATGTGTGTCGTGTGTATGGTGTTCATGCGGCGGGGGTTGCGCAGTATTGACATGAGGGCTGAACATAAAGGTTCGGTCACATGAGTCTGTCCCCTAGACAACGTGTCACAGTGCTGCGTGTCTGCTGCTGCTGTTGTGGTGGCAATACGTGGCTTTGATCGTGCATTTCTGTGTTACATTCGGTGGAACCGTTAACACAGACATAGTGCTGTTACTAAGCTTTTCCCGCATGTTGCCAGCCAGCAATGACGTCAGTCCAGCCAGAAAACCGGTGCCCCGCCCGCCCTCTAAACACACATTTGGCCTCTATTTCAGGTACTGTCTGGCTGCGCTTGGCTGCTTAGATAAGATCTATGCCACTGCCTGCTATTATTTCTCAAAGCACTGCTTTCTGACTAAACACATTCTTTAAAGTGCCGTGCTTGTTTTTGTCATCACTGTACAGGCCACGCCTTGCCGCGTATTCTTAGACCCATCTCCGTACGTCCGACGCAGAGATCCGTTCAACCGGGAGAGGTGAAAGTGCTGACAGCCTTTAGCTCGAATAGGCAGATCGGCTCTTATGACCCATCGCAACGGGCCACATTGGGAACAGCTGTTTTTGTTTTGAAAGGGATCAGGAGGCTGTTTCCGTCAATTGATGTAGAAAGTCACACAATGCATTTCCCAAGCACCAGTTTACATATACAGGTATCCGGGGAAAATACTTCACGACTGGTTTTGGCTTAATGCTGATTGGTCTTCACCTTAATAGATATTATATATGAGAAGTTAACCCAATAGAAGTCAGTTTTTTCTGTACACTGCACCACTGCCCCTTTCCACAGACGGGGAACATTCCTTGTTCTCTGTAAGGGATGTTGTGGAAATGTTCTTTGATATTATCACTACGTTATATTAGGTTTGCAGATATATTTTTTTATATTCAGTTAATAACTGGGTCAGGTAATATTCTGTGACCTGGGTCGACGAGTCATTAATTAACAGAGCATAGTGATGTCGGTTGATCTGATAAAGAGGTTTACTTGACCCGAGAATGACCAGGTATCTGTTTGTTTGTTAAATGTGTGAGTGGGTAATATGAGTCAGGGTAGTGGCCAGTGAAGGTGTACAAAAAGGCGAATTGTTTTTACATTCTTCAAATTCTTGGGAGTGCAGGCATACGTAGGAGTATTGTCCCATGCATATGTGAAATTAAAATCACCTCAGAAGAACTTCAATACCAATATTTTTCTGTCACAGGGACTCTGCATTTCTGCACCAGATACAAGGACCATTTCAGGTTCTCTATAAGGGACGTGGATTTGAATAGAATTGTCGGTTTTCTTTTATCAGTCTTGTTGGAATTAGATAACGCTAACAGAGCCTGGCTTGTTTAGCGTGTGTGAACAATTGTTGAGCAAAAGCTACGTCTGTACGATAAAAATACCTCTGTTCTAAGGTGACCTTTGCCCTTTCTCAATCTATCTGGAAATTAGAATGTAGAATTGGTGTCTTTCTCTCTCGTGGTGAAAAAATTAACGTGGTCTTGTTTTTTTAATTAATTGTAAGATCTTACATTGAACGACATAATTGTGCGTTGATTGAGCAGGTATTAATTGGGCTACGTGGAGTTGGACTGGGTCTTAAAGTGGCATGTCCGGGTCTCCAGTCCATTTAGACTTTGTCAACGGTCGAGTCTAATGTTACTCGTATCTTATGAGCGATTTTAAAGTAGATCGAATTACTCGATCTCTGTGTGAAGTGAATAGTCAAACTCATCGGTTTTCTTCCTCTCCGTTTGGGAACATTAAATGGCTTTTTGTGGTGAGGAATTATCCGCAGATGGCTATACAGTTATGAGAACGTACCATAGATGACCCCTCTACTGTGACAGAAAATAATCGGTCGATTTATCATGATAAATTAGATGTTCAGTTCAGTCGGATGTCTGCTCAGTATAAATGACACCATTTAAATGAGCCAGGGACAGAAAGGGTGAAATGAATCCAGAGGTGTTTTACAGAATATATTAGGAGGAGAGAACGTGTTTCAGTATGTCTCACTTTGCCCAGACCAGGTTTGGACATAATCTGAGAGTGTTCCTCTGAGGTGCGTCACAACTCCAGCACTGTAGCAAGCTGTTGAATTTTCCAATCCTCAATTTCCATAATTGCCTGAATCTGCTCCAAGTGACTCTGGGATGTAATGTGTGGATTTGTTGGTCGTGGTACTCCAGAAGAGTCATGGGTGTTTAGACTTTGACTCTGTAGATCGTGTTTCTGACTTTAATATTGTATATTAAACACCCAAAACTGTGGTTAAAAAATGTGAAAATGTTCTGATGGGGCCAATCTTCCCTGGGCCAATTTTGAAAAATTTATAGACGTATGTTTTTTGTTTTAGGTATATGGTTTAGGGCAAAAGTCAATGTTAGGATTAGGTAGATGTTGTGATTAGAGTCAATGTTAGGTTTAGGATTAGGTTGATGATCTGGTTAGCGTTGTGATTAGAGTCAACGTTAGGGTTAGGACAAGTACATGCTGATTTGGATAGTAAAACTTTTTCTCAGAGTGTAGGTTTTGCCTAATTTCCTCAACTCATCTTTCTTTAAAGCAAATATCTTTGGTTATCCGATATTTTTACAATACTCTCTGTGTTTTGTTCTGATGGATCTCCTGGATTATTCAGCAAGTTGTTCCAACATTTTAGGACGGCAATCTGTGCCAGCTACACTCACTTGATCTGCTTTTGAGTCCAAACAAATCAGCCAAAGACCCCTTTATAACTAAATGGTTTCTCCTGTTGAATGTTAATTTGTTCTGCCAATTTATTCAATTTCCATTATGCAGCCTGACGCTTGATGTCCATTTGAACAGGAGTATTAAATAAATATGTTTTCATCTAAAACGTGTCAATGTGTTTTAATGAAACTATTTCGACCGTGTCGCCACGCCTACTGGGGACCTGTAAAAAAAACAAACGTGCAACTCCTATGACCTTTTAACATGCACTAATTTCTCAGCTTGCAGCACTCAGTCTTGTCACGGAGCTGCTTTATGCAGGCATGCGGAGCGGGACTGTGGAAACACTAGGCTCCAGAGGAGGGTTTCTGCCAGCAAATCAGGGAGGCTGATGAAAGATAGAAAGAATTAAGGAAAGAAAGAAAAGGCAAGGCAGGATAAACTCCCGAGTTGAACCTCAGTTTTTGTGCATGTCAGCTAAATTGTTTGAGATTCTGTGATGGGAAAAGGGGATTAATGAGAAGAGCACATTTAGCAAGTGCGTTTTCTCTTTGCCGAAGCCTGTCTATCCCCTGGTCACATGACGTGGTCACATGACATGGTCACACGATGATGAGAAGCTGATGATCTCACCTTCTGACCAGGAGCTTTATGATTTGACAGAAACAGCATTCTGCCGTATTGGTCCATCGGTATCTAAACAATTCCATTTACTACCAGACTCTGACATGTCTCTCGCCCTCTGGACAGGGAAGAGACTAACGACTGGGTGAAATTAGTCAACAACAAATCACAGAGAGCCAACGCTTTTTACAGCCACTCTGTGAACGGCTCTCCTAGGACAAAGCATGTCTTTGTTCTCTCGTTCGGGTGGTGTTTATTATAGACCTGTTATTATAGACCTGTGGCAGATTGTGGGCCAGGCCCGGCCGCACGAGGAGCCGTGACACAATTCTGGGACCGGGTCCAGTCCTGGACTGCTGTAACACTGGCGGGCACTGTTATTGGCTTATTATGGCGGTCACACGGCATGTTAGATGTTTGCGTAGGGCTCTCAGCAGTGGACACTGTGCAGTGTTTCTCTGCCGGGTTTCTATCGGGCTGAGCCGAAGAGTCTGACGGCCGGTCGGGTGAATGTGACAACTGTAAAGGCTTGGTTAGGATCCAGACCCCCGGGGGTTTTGGTACAGCGATCCCGGGTCTCCAAATTCCTGACCTCAGAGCTAGGGAGAATAGCGAATGAAGTTGGGCCCGATGGCAGCCCTCCTGGGTCCTCGAGGGAGGTCTGAGACGCCCATTTGTTCTCTGGCATCCGCTCAATGGACCAGTAGCTAGCCTAACCTCAAGGTTCTGTGTACAGTAGTCGGCTAAATGACCATCAATCACAAACACAATGGTTAAACAAATGGTGCATTCAGAGAAGGCCGAGATCGATGCCCGGTCTGTGTGTCATTACATGGTCCGGTGTTTTCCACAAGGAGACCAAGTAAGAAAATGTTTGTAGGGAATCATGGCAGACTTGTTGTTGAACGGCAGAGGCTGTCATCCTCCAGCAGTTGGAGTCCTGTCAGTCTTGTCACACACATGTGTCTCCTGTCCTCTCCGATTTAAATGTCTTTAATTATCCGCCAGTTTCCCTCCACCTGGCTCATTCAGCAAATCACATGTCGCCGATTTACACCATATCAATGTAACCGTGTTTCCAACCGGATCACATGCCCCCCCCCAGTTAAACATATCACTGAGCTGTTGACTAGCGTGTGTTGTTGTGTGTCCTTTATAACCTCTCTTTCTCGTCTGTGTTTTCAGCCTGCCTGTTCCGCTACAATGCCCTGTCCCTGATCTACCTGCTCTACCTGTTGTTACTGCCGTGGTTCCTGTGGCCCAACAAGCACACGCTGCAAGGTAAGGAAACAGCAGTCCTCCCTATCAGTGGGCCGCGACTGGCAGACAACCGTGGTGGGTTTTATGCTGCCAGGCGTGCCAAGCGTTTTGCCAGGCTGTCCAACCACAATGTTGAGATTAGCGTTGATCGAACGGTGGTGCGTTGCCGGAACTTGAACCAGACGAACGTCCTAGAAAAATGCAGTCGCTGTATTCTCTTGTGTCTTAACAGATCTGTTTTGATGAGGGCTTATAGATTAAAAACAACGAGATTTACAGGGAATGCCTCAGTCAGTATTCCAGTAGCTTTCAGATTGACCTCAACTGTAGAAAGTGTAAAAGTCATTCACCCCAAACCATTGTCTATATATTTCACCTGTAAACCTAGAAGAGCATATAGCAAATACATAAATCCAGGATAATTGGAGTTTTATAAGAGATTTAGTTTCCTTTCTCCGTCAGCGGTTGTCAATTAGATGTGTGCAAGTGGTGTTTGCAGGTGTTGTATAATATTTAGCAAAGGATTAGGTGGCGTGCCCTCTTTTATTTCTTGTCTGGGAGCTGACAGCTGTGTTCGGGTTGGGCCTGGGTGATGCAAGGGTTGCCTGCCAGGAAGGCAAGAAGTGACCTGGGCTTTATATTAGATTTCAATAGGGGCCAGGGGTCAGGGGCCAGGTTGTTACAAATACACACGTGTCGAGATGGGGCACATTTAATGTATTGAATATTATAAATAACATGTCTAATGTGTCTATTTATCAGACATGTTCTACAACGATGGATTGTTAAGTTGAATATGTTTAATAATATGTATAAATATATTATATTAAGTCATGAATGCTTAGTTCAACTGTTGTATTTAGTTGGAGCTCATAATATGAGTATGTTTTACTTTACCAGAGTCTGTGTCCTTTAAATACAGACTGTATAGACTTTCATTAGAGTCTATGGAAAGTCTGTCCTTTAATCTGAATGTACTGTTTTTCCCAAACCCTTTCCCTTTAAAACAGGTGGGTGTGGTGACTTGTAATTTCCAGATCACACTTTTAAACCCCTCAGTCCTGGCTCATACTAAGTCCTGTCTTGTGAATCTGATCACAGGGCGATTCGAGGATGACATTATTTTCTTCTGGTCTGTGATAATGTTCTGCAGACATGATGTTTGTCAGCTGTACAGCATTATTCACAGAGTAAACTGACCAACTGATTGAAGTCTTGTGTTAGAGACTGTTTATCACATCGTGACAGCTTTATTTCATCCGCGTTTCTCCCGCCGCTTCTGTGTAGCAGACCTCACATTGTTTCATTGATTTAATCGATGTAAATACTGTTCTAATTTCAACCGAATAATCTCATGTTGTGCTTTTCATCTAACATCAATAAGCAGTGAATGTGATTTCAGGTCTGGAATATACAGATCTTTTCTGCCCTCAACTGGAAACTATCCTTCACCCACATGAATGACTTAAATGTAGCAGTCTATATGGCAACAGTCTATATGGCAACACACCAGTCTATATGGCAACAGTCTATATGGCAACAGTCTATATGGCAACACACCAGTCTATATGGCAACAGTCTATATGGCAACACACCAGTCTATATGGCAACAGTCTATATGGCAACAGTCTATATGGCAACACACCAGTCTATATGGCAACAGTCTATATGGCAACACACCAGTCTATATGGCAACACACCAGTCTATATGGCAACAGTCTATATGGCAACACACCAGTCTATATGGCAACAGTCTATATGGCAACACAACAGTCTATGGCAACAGTCTATATGGCAACAGTCTATATGGCAACACACCAGTCTATATGGCAACAGTCTATATGGCAACAGTCTATATGGCACCAGTCTATATGGCAACACACCAGTCTATATGGCAACAGTCTATATGGCAACACACCAGTCTATATGGCAACAGTCTATATGGCAACAGTCTATATGGCAACAGTCTATATGGCAACACACCAGTCTATATGGCAACAGTCTATATGGCAACACACCAGTCTATATGGCAACAGTCTATATGGCAACACACCAGTCTATATGGCAACAGTCTATATGGCAACACACCAGTCTATATGGCAACAGTCTATATGGCAACACACCAGTCTATATGGCAACAGTCTATATGGCAACACACCAGTCTATATGGCAACACACCAGTCTATATGGCAACAGTCTATATGGCAACACACCAGTCTATATGGCAACAGTCTATATGGCAACACACCAGTCTATATGGCAACAGTCTATATGGCAACACACCAGTCTATATGGCAACAGTCTATATGGCAACACACCAGTCTATATGGCAACAGTCTATATGGCAACAGTCTATATGGCAACAGTCTATATGGCAACACACCAGTCTATATGGCAACAGTCTATATGGCAACAGTCTATATGGCAACAGTCTATATGGCAACAGTCTATATGGCAACACACCAGTCTATATGGCAACAGTCTATATGGCAACAGTCTATATGGCAACAGTCTATATGGCAACAGTCTATATGGCAACACACCAGTCTATATGGCAACAGTCTATATGGCAACAGTCTATATGGCAACAGTCTATATGGCAACACAACAGTCTATATGGCAACAGTCTATATGGCAACACACCAGTCTATATGGCAACACACCAGTCTATATGGCAACAGTCTATATGGCAACAGTCTATATGGCAACAGTCTATATGGCAACACAACAGTCTATATGGCAACAGTCTATATGGCAACAGTCTATATGGCAACACAACAGTCTATATGGCAACAGTCTATATGGCAACACAACAGTCTATATGGCAACAGTCTGTATGGCAACACAACAGTCTATATGGCAACAGTCTATATGGCAACACAACAGTCTATATGGCAACAGTCTATATGGCAACAGTCTATATGGCAACAGTCAGTGGCAACAGAACAATTTGCAACGGCACAGATACACTCACTCACACACACACACTCACACACACTCACACACCCTGCCCACACCCAGGGGCATGTCTGCTTATCTTATTAACTGGATCTTTGATGACCACTCCGGTCTTTTACTGGTGTTCAGACATACAATGGATCAAAACTCTTTCCTGACCTCAATAAAATTAACAGAGTACAGGAAGCGCGCTCATTTTAGATCATTACAGCAGTTAAGTTCTACATCTTCTCTCTCTTGTTATTTTTTCCACGGCGGAAAGGGAGGGGATATTATGACAATAAGCTGCCTTACAATTCTGTCATAAGGATGTTTAAGTGAATATGCACAGTTTTATAGTGGAAACTGGAACATTTAGCCCTGATAAACAGTGAATATGATCAGGTTTATAGTGGAAACTGGAACATTTAGCCCTGATAAACAGTGAATATGATCAGGTTTATAGTGGAAACTGGAACATTTAGCCCTGATAAACAGTGAATATGATCAGGTTTATAGTGGAAACTGGAACATTTAGCCCTGATAAACAGTGAATATGATCAGGTTTATAGTGGAAACTGGAACATTCAGCCTTGATAAACAGTGAATATGATCAGGTTTATAGTGGAAACTGGAACATTCAGCCTTGATAAACAGTGAATATGATCAGGTTTATAGTGGAAACTGGAACATTTAGCCCTGATAAACAGTGAATATGATCAGGTTTATAGTGGAAACTGGAACATTCAGCCCTGATAAACAGTGAATATGATCAGGTTTATAGTGGAAACTGGAACATTCAGCCCTGATAAACAGTGAATATGATCAGGTTTATAGTGGAAACTGGAACATTCAGCCCTGATAAACAGTGAATATAATCAGGTTTATAGTGGAAACTGGAACATTCAGCCCTGATAAACAGTGAATATGATCAGGTTTATAGTGGAAACTGGAACATTCAGCCCTGATAAACAGTGAATATGATCAGGTTTATAGTGGAAACTGGAACATTCAGCCCTGATAAACAGTGAATATAATCAGGTTTATAGTGGAAACTGGAACATTCAGCCCTGATAAACAGTGAATATGATCAGGTTTATAGTGGAAACTGGAACATTTAGCCCTGATAAACAGTGAATATGATCAGGTTTATAGTGGAAACTGGAACATTTAGCCCTGATAAACAGTGAATATGATATGCCAGGTTACCATAGCTGTATTCCTGGATAACCGGCGTAACAACGCTTAACCGGTGAGTTTTCCTTTTAGGAGAATTCCGCTGGCGGAAAGAATTTCCTGTAGGAAAATCCCAACCTGGCACCCTCTATTAAATTAATCTTGACGGAGGATTAACAGTTTTAATCCATACCACGTCAGCCTGGCAACCACCTCAAATGATTGCCACTCTTCTTGTCCCGGGACACCAGGGGAGACCAGATGCTTGTAATCTTCGTGTCGATACGCTGGCCTTTCCCTCTGACGCTAGAACTTCTTCTGTTGTACTGCCACGAGATCTGATGACGGAAGCTCTCTACGGTTTCCATGGACACAGAGAAAGACAGAGGAAGCTAATTCCTTACGCTTTCCGATGTATCCCGTCCAGCATGTCACTCCATGACATCATTCATTCAGTAACGTAACCTAAGACCCAATCATGTGCGTGACACCAGCTGTGGTGTGGGGGTTTAACTGGATTCAGGGAAGCTGCGAACTCTGAGAGAACTGTGATAAGCCTCCTGAAGGCACTATCAGCTAGTGACCAGCACAAATACTCGTTGCCTGATGGGCTGGGTTTCACATTCCCTTTACAATAGTATATTTGCTGTTGCTCATTCAGTACAATAGCCGGGATTAGGATAATGCAATGTGGACACTGTTATTTCCCCGGTATTGCTAAGTAAATGGACAAATATTGAGCATCTGTCTGGACCCTGTCGGATTAAACTGTTGCCAACACCGGAGATAGATAATGGATATATTCAGGGGGCTGTTTAACGTCCGTACGTGGGATATCTTTGCATTCAAATTCACCCGTTTCATTCTCCGGGGTAAACTGGAATTTGAAACGTGGACAGTGAAAATGCCATGTCCATTTCTTCTTTGTTTGGTGTATCTTTTGTTTGGGTGGAATTGTGACTTGTATTAAAGGCCCGAATAGTCAACGGTCACAGACTGAAGTTGCTGATAAATGAGAGGAATGTCAGGGAAAATGGGAGGGAAATGCACAGTAAGCCGGGCCTCTGAGTGAGGATTCAAGGCCAACCGGAGTTTACACCAATCACAGAACAGACTGGGTAGGGACATACAATTTACACCAATCACAGAACAGACTGGGTAGGGACACACAGTTTACACCAATCACAGAACAGACTGGGTAGGGACATACATTTTACACCAATCACAAAATAGCTTGGGTAGGCACATACAGTTTACTTCCCAGGCCCAGCATTTCTTCCTATCTCCCACTGGAAGCTTTGACTGAGGACGAGCGAGTGCCTATTGGGCCAGAGATGAGCTGTTCAGAGGGTTGTCTGCAACGTGCCCTGTGCTCCGGCACTCCCAACAGGAACTGGGATTCCACACGCTGCTGTTATTTCAGCAGACCGCTCATGCGAACGGAGGCTGTTCTCACACCGACGCTCCAAATGCGCTACAACAGGATGTCGGAAGATGGAGTCGACAAGGCGTCGGCCAGAGGACCTCATGTACCCTCTGAACAACGAAATAATACAATGAAACACCACAGACCATGTTTGTCCATTGTTTAAATAGTTGTTTCTTTGTCACAGCTGCTGGTTCACTCCAAACGTTCTGCTAATTGGTACAGGATTGTTATTTCCAAATTATTGATTAGCAACTCTTTGTTTTTTTTTATCCACAGAACATGAGAATGTTCTAGTAAGTCGCCAAATGACAGCATTAAAACATTCTGCTGCTTGTTCTGACCAGGGAACTGTAAGTCAGAACAACCGTAAGCGTGCAAGTCAGAGGCTGGGCCCACAGTGGCCTCGTTGACCCACCTCTGTTGCCCTTTCCATAACGGCCCTGTTTACCCTAGCCAGTTAAATTAGCCGTTTACCACATGCCCGGAAGAATAAGATGGAGTCTAAGGTCCACTTTTCAATAAAAAGCCCCCCACCGTTTACAAATGATTTAAATTCGAATTGTTCAGTGGTTTGGGGCGCTTTCTGTGAATGAAAACAAACAAGGCACAGTGTTGCTCGGAGAGCTGCCGGACTCGAAACTCAAAAATGAAACTCAATTTCCGAGTCTCGACAAAGTATTTCTTGAACTTTATTATTCCAGGGCCCCTTCAGTCGGAATAGTTTAAAAGAATAAATAACCTCACGATCTGCAGAAGCCCCAAAGGAAACGCTAACGGTTGTGTGGTTTACAGCGGGTTTGAGTCTTCAGACAACATGCCCAGCTCCCTCTACACTGTTTGTCTTTCCACCAGAACCGGGTCTGCCTCAGAAACCCGGCACCCTCCACGTCAGGTGCACTAACGTCACCAGGCATGTTACACAGCTATGTGCCCCTTATGAAATGGAGAATTCCTCTAAATGATCCTATTTCCTGGAAAACGTAGTAACGCCAGGTTTCAGTCAAGGTATTTAGACAAGTACGGTAGGAGCAGGCGAGACCTGAGTGAAAGAAATGAAAAACCTGGTAAATCAACTCAGAAATGTTCCCACGTGTAGTTCAATGATTATGGGTGTGGTCTTTCAGAGGCCTCTGATTCTTTAAGACCACCGCTGCACGGAGGTCTCCATCCTATGAATTCTGTTCTGGCACAAAGATTATTATCCTGCCCCTGACCTTGCCCACACCTAGGTCTTGTAATCGGATCAAGGGATTACTAGAACTGACTTTATTGTGGCTCTATTGGAATGCACCTCAGAATTACATTACTACTTAGTCTTTGACCAATTATGTGCAGATAAGACTAGAGAGTCAGGAAATGTTCTATGTAATGTTTACGTGTAATGTCAACATATTAAATAAAATGTCGGTTTTCACTTATCTAATATATTTTATTTATTGCTTTTTTACTGTATCTGGTATTGTACACATATAGCCTTTAAATTAAATAAAAAGAAACAAATTGAATTCTGAGAGCAGAGACGAGTCTCCTGAAACAGTAATATTCCAGTTCTTTGTCTTTGGTTTGGCAGAATGTACGGTAGTGTGGTGTGTGAGTGATGTCCCATAGAAATATCCATGTTTAATATCCTTGTCATGACCCTGAAAAAATATCATGGGAGGGTTTGTTTCCAGCCCTTCAGATCCTGTAGGACAGAGGTCCACTCCATCGCCTGAGCGAAACATATTATAATCAAATTCATTAAGAAAATCTGTATTTTATCTGTATTTTACTTTATATATATATATATATATGTATATATATATATGTGTGTGTGTGTGTATGTGCCGCGTGGATGTGTAGAACACCCTTATGGTAGAACCAACTACATTGGTAGGTTCCCCAAGGAATGACATGTAAGTTTTGACATTCCGAGCCACAATGTTAACATAGGGTGGGGCAAACGCCCAGCCTTATGACAAATATGCCTTATTACTGTCAATATGCCTTAATAGCGATCCACAAAGTTCGCTCTAGAAGTCAGAACCGTCAATATTAGCAGTGCTCTGTAGGCTGGCTGTGTGTCGGCACAGGATGACATTTAAAATGTCTCATCGGTTTCGTTCCATCCTGTTCGTGGAAAGGTAAACATGTCCCACCCCGAGGGGGGTTGTCATGGATCTGGATCCTGTACAGTCGGGAGAGGGGAGGGGGGCAAGCTTGACCTGTTTCTCAGGGTTCACGTCGTCGATGGTTACACGTGAAATCCGATGGGAATGGATGTCTGTGCGTGTGGAATTCGTGATGACGTTGTTCAGAAAGCGGTCTCCTGAACACGCGTCTGTCATTGCTCTGGTGTTCAGGCTAGCATTGCCAAGTTGCTATTTTCATTCACTGTACACACGCCTGTCAATTGTTTTAAATCTAAACCTGGGATCAGGAATATGCTTATGAAGACCGTACCAACCTTCCTGTTTGCTATAATTGAGGGGGTGGTGGAGCAGAACATAGGCTGTTTAACTAGCCCGGGTCCCTGCCAGCAACAGGGAAAAACAGCCCCATAAAACCCCAAATCTTATTCTTCACACTGACATGTGGCTGCTAATTTTCCCGAGCCAGTCAATGCCTCGAAAGGAAAATCCCCGCAGCATCACACAGGGAACCACAGCGTTCACTACAGTAGGAGTTTTTGTGTTAAACTCGTGTCCGGTTTCACGCATCCAATGGGAGCTGACAGCTTTATGGGGAGACCAATCAAGGCGGCCTCGGTTAAACCTGTGGCTAGTAGGCGGGGCTTTAGGGATAGAGCTGGCAGGGGGGCATTTTATTGGTCAGAAGTCCACAAGCCGGGATAATAGTCTAATGTGCCTACTTACTGTTCACGATAAACACCAGTGTTTTAACAGAGCAATGCTCTTTCAGTAATCACCTCGCAACACCCCGTTATGGAGGCTTTTGGAATTCCAGCTAGTTTAAAGCCGTTGTGATTTATGCTTTCAGATCTCGGTATGTGTTCTGACTGGAGGGAACCGAGGGAATAATTGATCGGGGGAACTGTGTTTAGGAGTTCCCGTCAGATCAGGACAGGTCTATTTAAAACTCAAGCCCAAACATCCCACAATGCACTGCGGTCCTTATGCGCGTCTGCACATCATGCCATTTCCTGATGTGAGAAACGCGCTACATGTCAGTCCTCATTTTATTTTCGACACTTTCCCCTCATTCCAATTGAATCTTTTCACCCTAGGTCATACGGGACGCTTCATCAAGGCTTTGTTCGGCACCAGTCTCCTGTTCCTGCTGGCTCATGTCACCTTCCAGATCTGCCTGTACACCATCCCTGATCTGGACGACGCCCTGGGACACAACTGTGAGTGAATAGATCAGGTCATCCACAGGCCACTTCATTGTACTCTACACTACACATATATCAACTCAACAATATTACATTGGCACCACGTCTTCTGCAATGTTCTTGTTAAGGCGTAAGTGACGAAATCGTAGCATCTCCCTCTGATTTATTTTGTCACGTTGGGACCAGCCTTCTTCAGGCAGTCTATGAGGAAGCCCTGTTTACCCTGTTTCGCTCTGGAATGTGAATTCTGTGTGAATTCTGCGGTCTGCATGTATGTTGGCCCGTCCCATTCAATGCGTCCCAAAGGAGCTTTATATGCCGAGGAATTATTTCTTTGATGTCATGTTTTTCCTCCATGTGAGCTAGTTCACCATGCTGTCTCCATCTTCAGTCTTTCCATGCCGCGTTCTTAACCAGCTCATTTAAAACCTCGCTCCCAGAGTTCATGGTGACGTCTCCAGGTTGTAGTTGTGCTAGACCTGGCAGACGAGCTCTGAACAACACACCAGGGCAGCAGAACAGACAGTAAATACGGGGGTCTGTGACGTTGCTCGTAATCCTTACACGCTCTCTGTCATTCCAGGCAGCTCATGGGAGACGCTATCGAGGAATCTTGGTGTATCCAGGTATGGGAGGAATGTCTTGTTCTCTCAAAACATGTTCGGGAGTCGGATCTCACACATTTGTGTGATTGGTTGATTCAGTAAAGGGGTCGGAGCTTATGGGATGTCACTCATTTGAATGGACAAGTTCAAATTCTCGACAAATGTCTGCGCAAAGGTCAGCCAGTTGGAAATCCAAGCTCCGCCCTTGCTATTGAGTCAACCAATTACATTACTTTCGTCAAATGCATGTCTCAGTAAAACTCCCATGTTTCCGTACTTTGCAGAACTCGACCAACGATGTTTCTCTGCTTTTTTGTTCTTTCATTCTGTTCAGTTTTTTGTTGTTGCAATGTTGCCCTGAATGCTCTTACACGTTCTTTACTTCATCTGTGTATGTGTGCTCGCGTTTGTGTGTGTGTGTACACGTTACATTTTCACTTTAGATCTTTGATGCTCTTTGACCTGATGTGTGTCTGGCTTTGACCTCTAGGCTCCCCCTAGATGACCTGTGGAATGTGGTGCGCCTGCTGACCCCTGACCTGGGCGTGTTTGTCATCTCCCTCATAACCCTGGTGGCATGCAGCAAGCTGCTAAAGAAGAGGGAAGACCTGCCCGTACAGCCGGACTCCCAACGCGGGTCCATTACTTCTCTGCACAATTCTACGGTACGGGCGCGCAATGAAAGGCAATGAAAACGTTCAAAACATTCACTTGAGGAACACGGCTTTCCTTCAGTGAGTGTGTATGGAAATAGTGAATTTTTTCCACTCGACTCTCATTAAACTCCTCGAAAATACACACACACACTTGTCCTAATGCAGCTCCGTGGTACAACATTCCTGACACATATAAACACACTAAGGCAGTGTATGGTTTTATTTGGTCATGTTCTGAGCCATAAAGAGCAGTGAGAATTGCTGTGTGTTGCAAATCACAGTGAGCACAGCGACAGGTTGTGATCTCATTCGTTGGCTTTCATCCAATCGCCGTTTAGTATTCATACCACTCTGTTTACGAAATGGAACATGCCCCGCTGTAGCCCCCCGTGTGTCACGTCTCTGATTAAAGAGGAGGGTTACGGTTGAGATACCCCTAATCACAGCCTTTAGTGCTGGGATGAGAGTCTGCTGACTGGGCCATCTGTGATACACCCATGCTCCGGCTTCTAGACCCTCCACAGGGTTTGTTACGTTAAATTACAAATGAACCAAACACAACAGCTATATTACAAACGTCCATGGCATACAGCTGTTCACTTGACATTTAGTGATATTCATTCAATGATGAGCTGATTGCGTTGCATTCGGAATTGTCACAATTGAAACTCACAAGCCTCCATGAAAGGAAGTCTGTGTATTTAAACAATCGGATGACTGGTTGTATTGTGATAAGATCACAGTTGGTCAATGAGTCATTTAGCAGATGTATCCAGTGCCACTCTGACTTACTGTCAGAAGAAGACGGGCTTTAATGAGTGTGTCTTTTAGTGTAGGACACTGTATGACTGTGCCTTACGGTGTAGGACTCTGTACTGTGTCTTATTTTCTGTTTCAGTTGGGTCTTCGTTCTGCGAGTTTTGCGAGTCTAAGGCATCAGGCTGTCTGGGGAGAATTAGGTCTCCAGACATAATGCTGCCACCTCACCCTCAGACTCTCACAGCTCACTCGCATAAACAGGAAGTGCTTTTTTCTCATCTCATTGTCGTTGACAGTCTTAAGTGTCCTTCACTCTTCAGTCTGCGGTTATCCTTCCTCAACTTTCGCAATTTATTTTCTCTCCCGGTTTCTGTTCTTTCTTTTGCCTCGTGCCATCTGAGCATACTTCCTGTGCAGCTGCCCAGAGCGTTGCAGCTTTCTACTCCCATCGCAGCCATGGCAACAGCCCAAACAAACACAGTCCGCACCAATCTGTGTCAAAACGGGGGAAAAAAGGCCCGTAGCTCGATCAGTGAACAAACAACATAACTGCTCTGCCTGGTTCCTGGCTACATGAAAATAACTAACCTTTTGCTGCCTCTGTCTGTTGAGTCGGTTGGTGTCAGTGAGAGGAAATCCATATTTGTGGTTTGTCTGAGTCCTCTTTGAATGGGTGCCAGGGTTGAGCCTTCAGTATGCTCAGACCACTCGCTATTTGGACAGACGTGTAAATAGAGTGAGCCCCGCCCACATATGGTTAGCCACGCCTACATATAGTTAGCCTTTACCCGTGGTAGTTGAGATGTGTTTAGATGAATGGTTTTCAAAGACAACGGTTTTGTTTCTCCTCCCAGAATCCAGCGGACGCATGAAACGGCGTTATAATCACCTGCTGTTGATAGATGTGGATAGCACCAGCCCAGGGTGGATACGAATACAGAATTCTCCTTAAGCGCTACAACTTAAAATGCAGGAAGGAAATCGGGATACGAATCTTCAAATTATAAAAACCTGTCTATTTTTAATTTGTCTTGTCATCATTTTAAACGAGCGTATTTTTATCGTCCATACCACACGACCCAAACATCTTGAGACCTATAATCTGAAACCGGATGTCCTGAGCTGTATTCATTCATACACTATCTGGAGTGTGTTAGTGCCTGTGTTGGCGCCACACTGCGTTGGCGCCTGCGTTGGCGCCTGCGTTGGCGCCTGTGTTGGCGCCTGTGTTGGCGCCTGTGTTGGCGCCTGTGTAAGCGTCTTCACTTGGTTGGTTGATTTGTTATAATATTGAGTCTGTACACGACCCTCTGTAATGACAATCAATCTCAATGTCACGCATACAGTTCCAGAACATTAACCGCTCATATATAGTCACGTTCACGGAGCATGGTGGCTGTAGACACAAGGCATGCCATCTCCGGTGACTTTACAAAAGTGTATGCAGTGGAATGAGTCAGGCTGCATACGAATCAGGATGTGACTGATCTGGCGTGTGGTATTGTGGGTAACAGATGTCACCCAGGGTTGGCACATCACTGTGATTCGTCAGATGGTTGTGAGTCTTTATCTTGTCTTCAGGGTTAGCGATGGTGTTCCCAGGTCATCAGGGACAGTTGTTAATTAATGCTGTGGTCGGTACGATCGTGCGGCTGATTACCTCAGCTTGTCAGGTAATATCAGGTGTACCACATTGTTTACAGTACCACAGGAAAGGAACAGTAGCACAGTCTAATGATTATATATCTGGTAACCCTAACCTTTACCTTATGTAATCCTAACCTAATCTTAACCTTAACCTAACCACAGTCACCTTGGGACCAAACTGTTAGGTTTTACTGTAAGGATTTTATGTGTGGGACCTCTGGTCCATACATGTATTTAAAAAAGGAACAGGAAATCACACAAACACACACACAGTCCCTGTGTCTCTCTACGTTGGTACAGTGCCAAGCTAACAACTGTAACTGACAGGCGGTTCTACTTAGCCTCATTAGATACTGTCTCACCTGCTAACCTGAAGTTTGAGGGCCCAGAATGTCCCAGATTGTCTGCTCGCTCTCTCAGCAGGAACGTTCTCCATCTTGTTAGTGCGCAACGCCACAGGCCAAGAGACCCCCGGAGCGGTTCCTGAGCGAAGTGACAAGCTCTGCCAGAAAGACACAGTACAGACACCTCCATGATGACAACAAAGAACCTGTTAAACAGTCTCACAGACGAATGAATTTAGGACTTCCATGACAGTGTTTGCATACCGTTCTCGTCATCGTTACCAGCCCGGTTCATTAATAAAGTCTGTAACCGAGTTCCTATAGACCGGCATCCTGTTTAATCACGCCCATGTTCTCATTTAGCTATTCGTGTTTATTATCCTTCTGAACAAGCTGGAGCAGAGATATTGGAGCCTGCATTCCTCTTGTCCGGCTCTAGTACTGACATGTGTGAAGAATAGGAATTAGCGTACAGCAGTGGCCCCGGTCAAATAAACATTAGAACAAAGTGAATACGCGTTGTCATTGTACCTGTTTTGTTCATGTACTTCGTCGTTGCTCTGTAACATTAACAAGATCAGTGTTTGTTAGTGTTTGGTGGATACATGCTTGGCTCGCGGTTTTCGTCGTAACATAATATAGTTTTGATGACATATGACATACAGTAGCTGGCATTCGATCTGAGAATAGAAGTATGATTTACATAACTGCGTAATGTGTTTTAAGTATTTGTGTCTTACTGCTCTTCTGCAACAAAGACAATGGCTTCAATAGGACTCCCTGCTCATATACTGCTGGTTATAAAATGGCATATTTGTTTTTTACAGCGAGAGGAAGATGAGGAGGTGGAGGAACGCGAAGAAGGAGACGAAGAGGGAGATGAGGAAGGCAGGTCATCTCCCAGTGGCCTTGGCGATGATGTGGTTTCCGCAGCGACCCGGGCCAAGCAGCTGGCAGCCCGGCTCCGAGCCACAGCCCAGAAGGTTCTGAGGGACCTGGGCAGGATCCTGGCTATCAGCCTGCTGGCCCTGGCTGGTGAGAAGTGGAGGGGTTCACCCTAAATTAATTAGTGTGTGTGTGCGTGCGTGCGTGCGTGCGTGCGTGCGTGCGTACTGGTAGTCAACTATGTACAAGTGAAATGAGTCATGAGTGTGGGGTTTTCCTTAAAATACTACACTGTAAAATAGAGGCCTGAGATGATTGGGGCAACTGTTTTGAGAAGGCCCATGAATGTGTCATTGTTTCTGAGGGACAAAGTGCCGTATTGTTCCACTGTCTCTTCAGGCATCACGTTGCCCTCCGCCTTCTCCGCCATGTACTTCCTGGTCTTCATCGGTGTGTGCACGTGGTGGGCCTGCCACTTTCCCATCAGCCACCTGGGCTTCAACACGCTGTGTGTGATGCTGGGCTTCTTCACGGGGGGGCACCTGGTGGTCCTCTACCTGTACCAGTGTCCCGTTGCCCAGGCGATATTCCCCCCAGCCAGCCTCTGGGCCAGGTCAGTCGTCCTCACCTCAAACGATTTGACAATTTATTCTGTTTCGTGGGTCGGGGCGTGTTGCAAGAGTTCTTACCTGTCAGCACATTAAGTTGGCCGAGGCGACTGTCAGTCTTGAGGGAGGTGTGGAATGAGGCCCAGAGATATGTGAGAAATTAGAAGTCATTTAGGACCATGAGCAAATGCCAGAGACCGGTCTAACTCTTTGGGACGTGATGGCGCGAGGGAGGGGTCGGGGTTTGCGGTCGTGAAGGCGTCCTGTAGCATTCTGTGGCAGGACCTCAGGGTTGTGGCCCAGGCTGCTGGAGAGAAGGTGATTGGTGCTGCTGTCATCTAGGCGCAGCTATGATGGATGTAGTTAGTGCAGTGAACGCCTTAAAGGTTAAGAGCCGTCCATCGTCTGATGGTGTTTCACGGGAGGAACCATCGCTTCAGAAATGTTCCCCAGCCATGAAGGCTTCTGTGACATGCCTTCTCGCCTCCTCTCAAACCCCAGGCTGTTTGGCCTTAAGGATATCATCAAACCCGGCAACTGCTCCGCCTCATATGACCTCATCCTCAACACGGACCACAATTGGCCGGTTTACGTCAACCCCGGCATCCTGCTTCTCCTCTACGTCACCGTGACGACGGTGCTGAAGATTGGTGGCAACCAAGGATCGTCTGACAAGGTATCTGGTGTCGACGCTGGGCTGAACCTCACCTGTTTAAGATGTGAAACATACATGTTTGTCTGGACTGACGTGTGCTGCCTGCTCTGTCTACCCAGCAGGGTGATGAGAAGGCCCAGCTGGACCAGGTGATCGGGGGTGGAGGAGAGGAGTTGGAGCTCAAGGCCTGGTCCTCACAGAGACAACCCAGCCAGGATGACACCGAGGTGGGCACGATACACAACGTGACAACACCCCCTATCCCGCTCCAAGCTGCCATCATATGACCGACTCGTGTGTGTATCGTGGGTGGGGGGGGCATCATATGACCGACCCGTGTGTGTATCGTGGGTGGAGGGGGGTCATCATATGACCGACCCGTGTGTCAGCCGTGTGAACGTGAGTGTCGTCTTATTCCAGCACATGCTCCTGTCTACGGCGGAGCCCAGTGAGCACGCGGCCACCAATGGCTCCAGTCATCAGGACTCGGGCCCGGGGCTCAGTGGTGCCCCCGGTGGACAGCACGGGGACCACCCTCTGCAGCTGCTGGGCAGAATGGTCATGCAGCAGAGCTACGTGTGTGCCCTCATCGCCATGATGGTAGCGCAGAAATATTCCCTGTCCGATTTGCCAATTAAATATATGCTTTGTCAGTCTGTTTGGCCAGAGGTTCCACTATTGTTCAGTATTGACATCAGCTCCTCTTATGTTTGCTTGTGACTGCACACTGCTGTTATTAGTCCGGTTGCCTCTAACGTGAACTCCATCTCCCATGATGCACCACCTGCAGGTGTGGAGCATCACCTACCACAGCTGGCTGACCTTCGTGCTGCTGCTGTGGGCGTGTCTCATCTGGATGCTGCGTGCGAGGCGTCACTTTGCCACGCTGTGCTCTCCGTTCATCCTGCTCTACGGCCTGGCCCTCTGCTTCCTGCAGTACATCTGGGCCATGGAGCTGCGGCCGGAGCTGCCTCACACCGTGGGAACCATGAGCCTCAGACAGCTGGGCCTGGATCAAGCCCAGTACCCGTGCCTCCGTCTGGGGGCAATGGTGAGGAGAGAGGGGTGGTGGAGAGGAGAGGAGGGGCTAAGCAGTGGTACTGAGGCCCTAAGATATGTCAACCAATGTGGCCTGTTTAGCATTGGTCTGAAAGTGGTTGTCTGGTAGTTTATGTTCTGTTGAGACTGTCAGCAAACATGTTGCTGGTGTCTTATTTAAGGCTGAATGGGAAAAGTGTTTATTTATTCCATAACGTGCAGTGCAAAGCAAGCCCATACACTCCATGTGATGTCAATGTTTGAGTTTTATTCGAGCTTAACCAATTAAAAGTTTAGCTCACTATCAGTGTCTGGACAGGTGACCAATCGTGGCTCAGTTTATTGCTTCTTACCTGTCCCGTGTGTGTTTTGTTGATGCCGTCAGCTGCTGTACATGCTGACGTTCTGGCTGCTTCTGCGCCAATCTGTGAAGGACAATTTCAGTATGAAAAAGAGAAACTCTGCCCCGCTGCAAGAGGTCACCACGGGGGGTAAGATAGACACACACACACACACACACACACTGAGATATCGCCTAATGCCATTCCTCATTCAACCATCTAAGCCCGCTGCACGTATTTCATGTAAGTGCCTTCCTTCCCCTCGGGTCAGCAGAAGAGAGCGGGCGGAACGAGTCCGTCCTGAAGGTGCTGGGCGGTCTGGTGATGAGCTGCTATGCCAAATACTGGATCTACGTGTGCGGAGGCATGTTCATCATGGTCAGCTTCGCCGGCAAGCTGGTGGGCTACAAGATCGTTTACATGCTGCTGTTTCTCCTCTGTCTCTGTGTCTACCAGGTATGTGTGTGTGTGTGTGTGTGTGTGTGGCAGCACCCAGGTATGTGTGTGTGTGTCATCATTACACGTCACAGGTCCTTTACATTGTGACCTTTACACCGACGCCACCATACATACATTATTCGCTACCTTGTATTTATTTAGATTTTCTTTTTTAAATGTGTTATTGCATTTGTTGTTTGCTGTACTCTTCCCTCAACTCCTCTACACAGCACAAATCACTAGGAGAGGAGCACAGGCTCAGTGGTTCTAAAGGTTTACCTGTGGTTCTTAGGATTTAACTGTGGTTCTTAGGGTTTAAGTGTGGTTCTTAAGGTTTACCTGTGGTTCTTAGGGTTCACCTGTGGTTCTTAGGGTTTAACTGTGGTTCTTAGGGTTTAGCTGTGGTTCTTAAGATTTACCTGTGGTTCTTATGGTTTACCTGTGGTTCTTAGGGTTTACCTGTGGTTCTTAGGGTTTAACTGTGGTTCTTAGGGTTTACCTGTGCTCCCTTCCCTCTCAGGTCTACTATTCTCTGTGGAGAAGACTGCTCAAAGTGTTCTGGTGGCTTGTTGTGGCCTACACCATGCTGGTGCTGATCACCATCTACACCTTCCAGTTTGAGGACTTCCCTGCCTACTGGAAGAACTTCACTGGCTTCACAGAAGAGCAGTACGTATTTCCCTTCCAGGAAGTGGCTTTCTCTGGGTTTGACAACATGCATCTAAGTATAGCAGACACCCGTGTCTGACCCTTATTGTCCTCTGTGTGTGTGCAGACTGGCTGACATCGGGCTGGAGACCTTTAAACTGTCAGAACTGTTCACCAGCATCCTGATCCCAGGCTTCTTCCTGCTCGCCTGCATACTGCAGTTGCACTACTTCCACAAGCCCTTCATGAAGATCACAGACTTGGAACACGTAACGCCCATTCACAGGCACGCTCCTCCCACGCTCCTCCCAGGCTCCTCCCACGCTCCTCCCAGGCATTGTGACTCCCAGACAGACACGGGATGATAGATGGCGGGGTTGCTTTTGGGATGTTCATTATGTACTAATTAATTACCAGTGTACCAGTGTGTGCCAGTGTAGTAAAGTGTGCTGTTTAGTCCTTTTTTAATACCAGTGCCAGACGGATCAAAAGCACCATATGTTGACAAGGTTCTCGTTGAACCTTTCAGGAAGAGGAACCGTCACAGACCAGAGGTCGTCCACTCTGCTGATGACGAGGTGTTTGAGGAGGAGGAAATGGTCATGGGAGATCGGGAAGATGATGACTCCGATGAGGACGGTGAGCACAGACGCTGTGGTTGGCGTTGACACAACCCTGTTTTAGCCAGGATCTGTATTTCTAGTTAATCCACCCAAGCTTGTCCTCTTTGTGAGTCTTGGCAAACATCTCCACTGACGGTTACATTCACCTGAACTTCTGCAGCAGCTCCAGGGTAATTCTTTATCTAGGCTAGTGTGCTGAAATCAGCCATAAACAGGATGTGGTGTGTGTCAAGGGTTCATGACCACCAGATTATGACCACCAGATTATGACCACCAGATTATGACCACCAGATTATGACCACATTATGGTCAGGGAAAATATACCTACTGTATTTATATTCTCAGTTGTATGAGAACACTTTTCTGTTTTGATAATTATATATATAGCTTTTGTTGAGTATTCTAAATATTTTTCTCGTTTGTTATCTCTTTTTTCTCTCCGTCATGCAGAGATGATGCCCAGTAAGTGGGGGTTAGTGTTCAATAGGCTGATGGTGCTGTTCAGAAAGTTCTCCAACACGCTGACTCAGATCCAGGAGTTCATTTGGAGGGTTCTGGAGCTGCACATCCTCAAGATAGTGGCCTTTTTCGTGGTCTGGGTGGCTCTGGGAGAGGTCAGTAGTCCACAGCATGAACACTAGTCGTTTGTAGTGAGATGGGAACCAACAATCCCCTCACGCTTTCTAATGTCTCTTCTTCTCTCTCTCTCAGCCGTCTGTGATGAATCTGGTTCTGGTGGTTCTCTGGGCGTTTGCCATGCCGTTTATCCGATTCCGTCACATGGCCTCCTGTCTGTCCACTGTCTGGGTCTGTGTCATCATTGTCTGCAAGATGCTCTATCAGCTTAGCGTTGTCAACCCTATAGAATACTCCAATGTCTGCGGTGTGGTAAGGATCCAGTCTGGGATTATACATGTATTCTCTTATTTCTTGATAGCATTCACAGTCTCTCCTGCTGACAGCGTTCTGCTGAGTGCACACTGTGTTAGCATCTACCCCCTGTGCTAATTACAGGAAGTTTCATGGGTGAATACTGTTAATGTGCTTAGTTTGACTGCTCCACAGCTGATTATCGGAGTGTTTAGTTTGTTTAGTTTTTCCATTATTTGTAGTGAGATGTTTATGTATTTGTAAGAACTCAAACAGCAAAGCATCTGTTTTTTGCAACAAACTTTCCTTTGAGGTTACGATATTAATTTATTCAAATTCCCAGAAATTTGTACCAGATTTTTTGATATATCTTTTAGCTTGTATGGGCTTTGGGCAGTGAAATGGTCTAAGCCACTTTCCCCAGTGCCCATGTACTGCTGCAGCATGAGTTAGAATCTACGTTTGTCAGCGGAAACCTCTTTTACCACTGTCTCTATCAAGTGAAAATTACATTTCTGTCAAGGAACCCTTCAACACAAAGCCATAGTCTGTAAGCCGTGTGCCACTTAAATGTACCCTCTCATCGACACGGATGCTTCAACTGCGGGCATTCAAGGTGTGCTCCATTATGGCACATTTATTTTCCACAAACCACTCTGCTTTATTTGGGTTTCCCTCACATAATACCACAGCCTATATGTGACGAGGCTTCCCTGACAGCTAAGGAGCCGTGACATCAACACGTGTGGATGTGTGACCCAAGAGATGGCTGCAATCAAATTATATTATCTGAGTGGTGCTGGTGTTTCCCGAAGTCTCAATGTCCTGCTCTTTCCACAGGTCACGCCAAGTCGTTCCAAAGATAATGGCGTCATGATTTAGAAAACATCTGCGGCAAACCATGAGACGTCCTCAAGCCACACCAGTGAAAAGCTGGTTTAAAACAACTGTTCCTTGAGTTTCACTGACACACCCACCTTTCTTTTTTCTTTGTCCCTCCCTTTCCTTCTCCACACTCCTCCCTCTCCATTGGATTTTCCCTATGTACGTCACAGCCTGCGGCCAATGAGACCAACCTGAATGAGAGCGAGGTCCTGAACTCCACACTGTACAGAAAGCCGGTGGACCCGGCCAACTGGTTTGGATTCAGGAAAGATGCCACAGTGCTGGGCTATAGCAAGGTGACTCCACCGCCTCCCCATCTCCTAACTAACTCTAGCGGACGGCGGTTATGAAATCACGGCGTTGAGCCAATTTAATCGTCCGGATTCATCTTTCATATACACACTCTTGTGTACGCATTTCCAGGGCCTGGGATCAATTCAAATTTAAATTCAGTGCCTTTTTAAAGAGCAAATTCAATGCAATCTAATTGCAATTCAATTTACTTTCTAAGTTGACTGTGATTTATATGGAATTCACCCCGGTCCTGTTGCTAGTGTTCTGGGCCCGTTCTGGGCTCGTTCTGGGCCTGTTCGGGGCCCGGCTCATGCGGTCGTGTCTGTGACCTTTCAGAACCACCTGCTGGTGTTGATGCTGCTGGTGTTCGAGGCCACAGTCTACCGTCATCAGGCTCATCATTACAGACAGCAGCAGAGGTCTCCCCCCGTCGTCCCAGCCATCTTCCCCCACGCCACCAGAGACACGCTGGACCAGGACCTGCTGGCCTTCGTGAAGTACCTGCTCAACTACTGCTTCTACAAGTTTGGCCTTGAGGTATGCCTGTCGCTGGGAGTTAAAACTCAGACACGTTGTTTTATTGTTTGTAATAGTTCCTGACGTTTTGCCTGCGTCATTTGCAGAGTTTGGTAGGTTGCTTTTTAAGGGTAATCGGTTACATGTGCAAGTCACCTGTTATTTGAGGTTTTGACCTAGAACCTCCCAAAATTATAAAAAGCCTGCAGACGTCCCTGGGGTCCACATGCACGTGTGCATACGTGAAGGCGAGCACTGAAACACGGAAAAAGAATACGCCGTTGCTAGGGCGACAGCGATGCATTTCCTAAATGCAATATTGGTGAATAGAACGTGTGGCATTACCAGGGACCCCCACACCGGAGCCATAACGATTTGACCCCCTGCCTTCAGACAAGCAGTACAAGCTGTACACACCCACACCAGCAGGCTTAGGAACAGTTTCTGACCAGCTGTTGTTACCCTGCTGAACTCTGACACCCGACGCTAGCCTAACCTCCTGTCGTACCTCCTAATCTGCACACTGATGCCTATTTATTTTTTATTTGACATTTTCACAATGCATACTGTTTGTACTCCCCATGTTCCACTTAACATTTGCACAATGCATACTATTTGTATTCCCCATTTGCCGATGCATACTGTTTGCTCAGCACAATGTGTGCTTATACTGCCCTTTGCATATTTGCACTTTGTTACATTGTTAAACTGCACAAGTGCACAAACTAACCATTTTTGCACTTCTGGTGGGATGCTAATTGCATTTGGTCGTACTGTACTCATACTGATGAATGACTATACCGTTGAATCTAATCTAAACTCTGCTTTACACCTGCATTCTTAGCTTCAAGATGATGTCATCGGCAGCCACTGTTAACCAATGATCTCGTTTTTGTACTAGACCACCGTTTCTATGCCCAGTCAGATAACCAGGGCTTTTGTTTGTACTGTAATGAATTGCACTTACTCTTTCTTGTTATCCCCTGCTAGTAACGGATTACCTGGTCATCTGTTTCATGTCACGTGTTTTCTGTCCCTGTGTTATTCCAAGATCTGCTTCCTGATGACCGTGAATGTGATTGGCCAGCGGATGAACTTCCTGGTCATAATTCATGGCTGTTGGCTAGTGGCCATTATGGTACGGCGCCGGCGAGCAGCCATTGCTCAGATCTGGCCCAAGTACTGCCTGTTCCTCAGCATCTTCATGATCTACCAGTATATACTGTGTGTTGGCATTCCTCCAGCTTTATGTATGGGTGAGTGGACTACCTCTGTGGGTCACCGTAGTAGCGCAGTAGCCTCAGCACCAAACAGACCCCCTCTCTCTCTTCCTCTACAGACTACCTGTGACCTTCTCTCTTCCTCTACAGACGACCCGTGACCTTCTCTCACTTCCTCTACAGACTACCCGTGACCTTCTCTCTCTCTTCCTCTACAGACTACCCGAAACCTTCTCTCTTCCTCTACAGACTACCCGTAACCTTCTCTCTTCCTCTACAGACTACCCGTGACCTTCTCCCTCTCTCTTCCTCTACAGACTACCCGTGACCTTCTCCCTCTCTCTTCCTCTACAGACTACCCGTGACCTTCTCCCTCTCTCTTCCTCTACAGACTACCCGTGACCTTCTCCCTCTCTCTTCCTCTACAGACTACCCGTGACCTTCTCCCTCTCTCTTCCTCTACAGACTACCCGTGACCTTCTACCTCTACAGACTACCCGTGACCTTCTCCCTCTCTCTTCCTCTACAGACTACCCGTGACCTTCTCCCTCTCTCTTCCTCTACAGACTACCCGTGACCTTCTCCCTCTCTCTTCCTCTACAGACTACCCGTGACCTTCTCCCTCTCTCTTCCTCTACAGACTACCCGTGACCTTCTCTCTTCCTCTACAGACTACCCGTGACCTTCTCCCTCTCTCTTCCTCTACAGACTACCCCTGGCGTTGGAAATCTCCTATTATAATCAACTCAGCACTCATTAAATGGATCTATCTTCCAGACTTCCACACCATCCCCAACTCTAAGAACCTCATTGGTGAGTGTTCTGCATCTGACCTCAGTGAGCTCTTGGTGTTATTAGCAAGCTAAGACCTGTGTGTTGGACTAGATATACTGGTCCTAGTTCATTTAAGGATAATGTTTTTAGTTTCAGCGTCTAGATTGATGTTGATGTTTGTCTGGTCCTCCTGGTTGATGTTGAGGGTTGTCTGGTCCTCCTGGTTGATGTTGAGGGTTGTCTGTTCTTCGTAGTTGATGTTGATGGATGTGCCCGGACCTCCTGGTTGATGATGGATGAGTCTTGTCCTCTGGGTTGATATTGATGGTTGTGTCTGTTTCTGGTCCTTCCAGCGGACTTTGTTCTCCTGATGTGTGTCTCCCAGCAATGGAAAGTGTTTGAGCATGAGAAGAAGGAGGAGTGGATGGTTCTGGCTGGGGAGAACACAGATGACCCTGACCCCATGGAGGGGCGACTTTTCAACCCCGCCCCCAACTTCATCAACTGCAGGTAGGGTACAAGCAGGTAGGGTACAAGCAGGTAGGGTACAAGCAGGTAGGGTACAAGCAGGTAGGGTACAAGCAGGTAGGGTACAAGCAGGTAGGGTACAAGCAGGTAGGGTACAAGCAGGTAGGGTACAAGCAGGTAGGGTACAAGCAGGTAGGGTACAAGCAGACACTTAAGACAACGCATCTGATCAACCGGAGTTTGAACGTCACTCATAGCCTTCAGGTATCTCTGTGGAGGCCAGAAGGTTACCTGTCCACGTGAACTGTGAGCACTAATTACGTAGACAGTATGTTTAATGTATCTGTTAACAGCAGTGGTTCTCTCCCTCTCTCTCTCCCTCTCTCGCTCTCCCTCTCTCTCACTCTCTCGCTCCCTCGCTCTCTCCCTCGCTCTCTCCCTCTCGCTCTCTGGCCCATCTTCTCCAGGTGTTACCTTGACATGACCAAGGTGCTGGTGTTCCGTCACATGTTCTGGTTCGTCTTGTCTGTGGTGTTTGTGACCGGTGCCACCAGGATCAGCGTGTTTGGCCTGGGCTACCTGTTGGCCTGCTTCTTCTTCCTGCTGTTTGGCAGGCGGCTCCTCCAGAAACCGTCTCGCACGCGACTCGTCATGTGGGACTGTCTGATTATGTACAACGTGGCGGTCATCATCGCCAAGAACATGCTCTCTGTGAGTGCCCCCATCTCGGTGTGGTCAAGCACATCACCACGACGCGATACAGAACGGGAATAGACATTGTTGGGTAAATGGTTAGGTGTGTGTGTGTGTGTGTGCGCTAATATGTGTCGTCTCCCCAGATCCTGGCCTGTGTGTTTGTGCTGGAGATGCAGCAAGGCTTCTGCTGGGTGATCCAGCTCTTCAGTCTGGTCTGCACAGTCAAGGGCTACTATGACCGTGAGTACCGGAATACAGTAGCGTACGTTCAGATGTCACGCGTGTGTCCCACGTGTATTCTCCCCGTTTCTTACCCTGTTATATTCCATATTTATATTACAGCCAAGGATGTGAGCGATAAGACTTGTACGCTGCCTGTGGAGGAGGCTGGGATCATCTGGGACAGTATCTGTTTCCTCTTCCTCCTGCTCCAGAGGAGAGTCTTCCTGAGCTGTTACTTTCTGCATGTGATGGCCGACCTGAAGGCCTCGGCCCTACAAGCCTCCAGGTGAGGCCCTCACCGGTCTCCACAGCACCCCCTGGAGGACACGGTGATATCACACGTTTAGTCAGTGTGTACTGTGTCGAAGCACGTTCTAATCTCCTGCTGTTTGACTGTGACAGGGGCTTTGAGCTGTTCAGGGCCAGCATCGTAAAGAACATGATCTTCCACCAGCAAGTGGAGAAGAAGTCCCTCACGCAGCTGAAGAGATCGTGAGTAGCCGGAGAAGCGACTGTTTTAAATCCTAAAACAATGAGCCGTTTCTTGGGTTGTGCCAAAACCGGATAACGAAACCAACTTATAAAAACAGCCGCCAACCAATATGTTGTGATAGGGGTAGTAATGATGACAGAACGTCTGCTCTGGCCCACAGAATGGAACGGATCCGGTTCAAACAGGAGAAGTGCAAAGAGGGCCGTCGGAAGTCAGACACCAAGGATAATCCGGACTCGGGTAAATTATTCATACCCTTAATAGAAGGAATTCAACTGCTTGTCCTTAAAGATTGTGTGTGCTTTGGTGGTTATGGTGTGGTTATGGTGTGGTTATGGTGTGGTTATGGTGTGGTTATGGTGTGGTTATTGTGTGGGTGATAGTGTGGTTATGGTGTGCGTTATAGTGCTGTTATGGTGAGTGTTTTCATCGTAAAACCATAGGCCCTTCATCTCCCCCACAGAGCCACGGAAAGAAAAGAAGAGTTTTAAACGTGGCAAGAAGAAGTGGCAAGAACCCTGGTTGGACCATGCCAAAGGTTTGCTCCATAACCCATCACTATATATCCCTGTGGAATTAGGTCTGCGTGTATATTTATATTAGTTTGTCTTTTTAGTTTTATTACAAATGTAAATCCTGTAAATCCTGATTTTGATCTGGTCTGCACTAGTAGTCTTGTCCTCGTGGATTGTCTCAAGATGCTTGGTATCTATTTCCTGTAGTGTTGCATTCTGGGGATTATTACCTGTTTGAGTCAGACAGTGAGGAAGAAGAAGAACTGTTCTCAGAGGAACAGAAGCCTCAAAAACCAACTGCCTTTCAGGTGAGTTCATATGGCAAACAAAGTCTCCGCCATCTAAATGATTGTACAGTGTTAAAATTAATATTAATAAATATAGTATTCTTCCTGCTGCTTTGTGCCCCAAGCTGGCGTACCGGGCATGGGTGACCAGTGCCAAGGCAACGCTGAAAGAACGCCAGAAAAGAAAGAAAGAACAGAAGAGGCTGGAAAGAGAGGAGAAACAGCAGAGAGAACAGGAGAGCTGTCCAGCATCAGGTCAGTGATCTAACACACACACACACACACACACACACACATAGATACACACAGACCAGCAAACAACAATTTAGTAACTGTGTTTATTTCAGGTCTTGAAGGAAGTGCGGACTTTGAAGAAGGTTTCTCACACGACGACCTTGGAAACGACGAGGAACAACAAGGAGACTCTGGTATTTTGGTGTCATATAATCCCAGTGTTTCATGACAAAACCCAAGATTTAAAACATTTTCGCTGTCTGAATGACTTAAACCTTGTCATGTGGCGTTGTTCTCCAGGCAGGGCGGACATTGTGCAGAGGATCCTGGACATTCTCATGCTGCTGTGGGTGGTGTTCCTGGCCATGGTTGATGGTGTGACCGAGTGGTTGAACCTCATCACCAAGCAATATATGGACACCTCGACCGTGCTGTGCAACGAACGCTACCTTCTCATCCACAACATCGTCCAGGTCCATAAATGTCACGAGCTGCATGAATAAATCATTCTAGGTGCAAATTGGCACGGCGCTATATTAAACCAGCTCCACAGTGCGTTTGCGCAGACCTCTTCCGCGAGTGAGATCACTGCGTCGTTCGTGGGGAACGATGACATGTTTACTGTTTTGCAGAAGCCCCTGACGGTTCCAATGGACAACCGGTTGTCCCAGGGCAGTGATTGCCCCACCCTGGAGACCTGTCTGGGAGACACAGAGGGGGACACCGACCAGATGAATACCAGCGGTGCCACCAGGTAAGTTTAACTGAATGCACATGTACATTGGACCTTTGATACTGGTTTGTCATAATATCTACATGTCCATTTGAGAGTTAACTGGTTACTGACCCGTGTGTTTTGGTGTGATAGTGGCATGGAGCTGGAAGAACCCCAGTGCCAAAGCACCACCCTAGATTGTACCGAGCTCACACTAGAGCGGCTGGAGGTGGAGCTGGACCCATCGGACAAACGTGGCCAACGCCACTCCAGGACCGCCAGCGAGATGCTCACCGACGGGTACGAACAGGCACCACAACGACGTTCCTAGATCCTAGACCACAACGACGTTCCTCGATCCTAGACCACACGACGTTCCTAGATCCTAGACCACACGACGTTCCTAGATCCTAGACCACACGACGTTCCTAGATCCTAGACCACACGACGTTCCTAGATCCTAGACCACACGACGTTCCTAGATCCTAGACCACACGACGTTCCTAGATCCTTGACCACATGACGTTCCTAGATCCTAGACCACACGACGTTCCTAGATCCTAGACCACACGACGTTCCTAGATCCTAGACCACACGACGTTCCTAGATCCTAGACCACACGACGTTCCTAGATCCTAGACCACACAACGTTCCTAGATCCTAAATCACACAACATTCCTAGATCCGTTTAGTCGACATGCTACAGACCAATGTTCCCCACATGTGTCAGAGCCGTCCGAACCGTCTCCAGCTTGTTTGGGTCAGGGGATCTGTAACGCTGACCCGGTCCGATTTGTCATCTACCTTACGGCAGGCAGTTCTTTGTAGAGGAGCTGGTCCAGTCCAGAGAGTTCTACTCATCTCAGAACCGCCTGCTGAAGCTGATGTTCGCCCTCCACAACCTGGTGGCCGCTCACTCAGAGCTGGTCTGCTACTCCATCATCGTCCTTAACAACGTGGTGACCGCGTCCGTCATCTCCGTGGTGCTGCCCATCCTCGTCTTCCTCTGGGCCATGCTGGCCGTGCCGCGTCCCACCAAGAAGTTCTGGATGACGGCTATAGTCTACACAGAGGTGGGTTTGATAGTCCCGGGACCAAGAGAGAGCTGCTGGCTGTGGGAGTGTTTTTGTGTTGCGGGCGTGGTTGTTTATAGCTTGTTAAGACTAAGCAGAGACGCGAAGCCTGACTCGGTTTACTGTGTTCTCCGTCGGCTCGCGTAAACACTGAGGAAGATGTGAAATTTGAACTACCTATGACGATGGTTATTTTTAAACGCCTAGTGCAAACCAACTACCGAAGCAGCACGTTGGCGTTCAGGATCTTCAATATTTCACTGCTCTTGATTTCTCTGTAATATCATCACATGTTGTTTCTCACGGATGTATTTTGGTCGGTTCCGGTTCTGCTCAGGTCATGGTACTGGTAAAGTACCTGTTCCAGTTTGGTTTCTTCCCCTGGAACAGTGGGATTGAACTGGCGCTGAACGAGGACAAACCCTTTTTCCCTCCTCGGATCCTGGGCCTGGAGAAGACGGATAACTACATCCGCTACGACCTGCTGCAGCTGCTGGCTCTCTTCTTCCATCGCTCACTCCTGCAGGTACTGTCCGTCTGAACAAGAACCAACCAGCTAAACTGACCCATGACTTAATATCATACATTGCATTCGTGTGACCAAGGGCCTCTAGTGAGCGACTGGTACAACTGCTGGTTACTGGAACTTCTAGTAGCTGACATGGCATGTATGGCTAGTCTGCATCAGTGCTCTGTAGGTACATTCACAAACCATCACATGCCAACCTTCCAACCAGCAGACGCCATAGGCCCCCAGCTACCTGTAACCTCATCACTGTATAGTTATTTTAGGGTTAGGGTAGAGGTTAGGTTTAGGGATATCTGTCGGGTCACTGCTAGCATGTAGCTAGGTCTGTGTGTTTAGTGTGCATACTTCATTACTTCATGTAGCTAGGTCTGTGTGTTTAGTGTGCATACTTCATTACTTCATGCGTAGCTAGTTGCTAATGATAAATGCTACTACATTGTCTCTCACCAGCGGTATGGGCTGTGGCACCAGGAAGGTGCTCTGGAAGAGAAGCCATGTAGGCCGTCAAAGAAGTCCAAAAAGGAAAAGGGCACCCCGGTCGAGGAGGTCCATGTTTCTCCTAGCCCTGGGACCAGCCTCACAGACCTGGAAGGCCTCAAATCGGATCAGGACCAGCAACCCGAACTTGACTCGCTTCCTCAGCCTGAACCAATGCAGGAACCAGAGCCCAGCACAAGCTCAGCGCACACCCCAGAGCCTCCTAGCCTCACGGAGGAGGGAACCAAGAAGAAAGGCAGCATCATGCGCTTCCGCAAGAAAAATCTGGGCAAAGGTCGGCAGAATGAGAAGACCTTAATGAATAAACTTAGGCATAAGAGTTTATAACTGTGTTCTTCATTTGTGTTCTGTATCCCAGAAGCCTTGGATGTCAAGACTGAGAAGAAAGACCAGCAGAAGAAAGACCAGCAGAAGAAAGACCAGCAGAAGAAAGACCAGCAGAAGGGTAGACGCAGAGAGGCAGCCAGTAAGAAGCTTATAGCGGTGGGAGACAAGATAAAACTTCTCACCGTCAATGGGTACATGCACTGGAGTCCGCCATTGGAGGGCTCTTCTGTCCAATCAGGCATCATGTCATCGTGTCGTTATGAATAATCGACGTTCCGTATTTGGGCGTATGACATCATCGTTTCAATTGTCCGTTCCTCCCTGTAGCCTGCAGAACGTCTACAAGCCCTGCCGTTCGTTCTTCAGCGACATCTTACACGCCCCGTACCGCGCTGCCACGGACGTCTACGCCCTCATGTTCCTCATGGACGTGGTGGATTTCATCATTATTGTCTTTGGTTTCTGGGCCTTTGGAGTGAGTACCACACAGTGCCACACAGTACCACACACACCAGGCCACACTGTGGACCAATGGCATGCCCTCTGTGCCACAGAAACACTCGGCGGCGGCAGACATCGCCTCGACTCTGTCAGACGACCAGGTCCCCGAGGCGTTCCTGGTCATGCTGCTGATCCAGTTCAGCACCATGATCATTGACCGCGCCCTCTACCTCCGCAAGACCGTCCTTGGAAAGCTCATCTTCCAGATCATCCTGGTGTTTGGTATCCACATCTGGATGTTCTTCATCCTGCCTGCAGTCACTGAGAGGTGAGGATGGGGAGGTTCAGTGTTGTGGTGTATTTTATTGGATCTGGGCTGTTCTCTTACATACAGGATGTCCTACAGTGGGCTTTCATCATGTCTTTAGTGCGTACTAAATCTCTGTCTTTGTCCCCTCAGGATGTTCAATCAAAACTCTGTGGCTCAACTCTGGTACTTCTTCAAATGTATCTACTTTGCCCTGTCGGCGTATCAGATCCGTTGCGGTTACCCCACCAGAATCCTGGGAAACTTCCTCACGAAAAAGTTCAACCACCTTAACCTCTTCCTCTTTCAGGGGTAAGTCAATTCATTATCTGTATCACTGGCCAACCCGTATCACCTTTTAGTCTGGGCGGGTGATGGGATGAGTCTGTTGTCAAGTGCGGTTGGGTACTGTGTCATCCGGTGGATGATGGATGAGGTCGGGTACAGTGTGTAATTGTGTTTGCTGTCAGGTTCCGCATGGTGCCTTTCCTGGTGGAGCTGCGGGCTGTGATGGACTGGGTTTGGACCGACACCACGCTGTCTCTCTCTGACTGGATGTGCGTGGAAGACATTTACGCCAACATTTTCATCATCAAGTGCAGCCGTGAGACAGAGAAGGTACAAGACCTCTGGGTTTCAAATGCAGTTAATGAAGTCAGCTGCTGTCTGTACTGTGTGTTCGGGACAGCGGTTCTTACAGCTGGTTCCTCCTGCTCTGCAGAAATACCCTCAGCCCAAGGGCCAGAAGAAGAAGAAGATTGTCAAATACGGCATGGGAGGACTCATCATCTTCTTCCTCATCTGCATCATCTGGTTCCCACTGCTCTTCATCTCATTGGTCAGATCGGTGGTGGGTGTGGTCAATCACCCCGTGGATGTCACGGTGACCGTCAAGCTGGGAGGATATGAGGTAAAACTAGTTTTGAACACAAAAATCTAGTTTGGTCAATCATTTAAAAGCATGCAACGGGAAATCTATGAGAAACACACATTTTGAACTGTATTCATGTTTGCGTTACTAAACCACTAACCGTTATTCCCATTTGTAGCCCCTGTTCACCATGAGCGTACAGCAGCAATCAATTCAGGACTTCACTGAAGAGGACTACAACCGTCTCAACACTGAATTCTACAACAACGCTGTACGCAACACCTCCCCTACTCCGGAGAGCATAACTCAAGCCCTTAACCTGTTTTAAAGAGGCTATATCACTCACCAACACTGGAATATGTGTGTCAATGTCAGGCGTCTGTTTGTGCTCTCGGCAGGTGGCCATGCAGTTTATCACTCTGTATAGCTACGAGGACTTAGTGACCGCCAATATCGAGGGCAGCTCCGGATCTGTGTGGAGGATCAGTCCACCCAGCCGACAGGAGGTGGTGAAGGAGCTGCTGGGTAGTCAGGGGGCCGTGACGTTAAGGCTGTCCTGGAACTTCCAGAGGTGTGTGTGCGTGCAAACGCAGAAATGTCTTTGTTTAGCCTTCATCTGCCAATGGAGTTGGAGAATATCTGTGGCAGTTAGATTATGTATCATTATACTATTGTTTATGTAAATCTTCAGGGACCTTGGCAAGGGTGGCACTGTGGAGAACACGTTTGACAAACACTCCATCGACCTGGAACCGAGCAATCCAGTCCGGGCAGACCTGGCTTCACTGCTATTGGGGAACCGCATGGAACCCGTGTACGTTTTGCTCCACCCACTGTCAAATGTAGCACTCCTGTTGTTGTTTCTGTCCAATGACGTCGCAGGTTTTGTGTCGTTTTGTTTCCTCCTCAGACGCGTGCCTCACATGTTCCCAAACTACATCCGCGCTCCGAACGGCGCCGAGGCCAAACCAGTCAGCCAGCTGTATCAAGGTTTGGGGGGGGGGGTTATGTATAAGTTCTTTCTTGCCATTAATACAGAAGGCACATGCGTTTGCCGTGTCCGGGTCTGACATCGTGTTATGTCGCAGGTGGTGAGGACGGCTACCAGGACGTGACCCTGTCTCTAATGAGGGACCGCTCACTGAATAGCAGCAGCGGGGCCCAGGAATGGTGGGACATCAAAATAGCCGACTGTTCTCCTTCCACGGATGACTGCGATGTGTTGCCCATGGTGATCTTCAATGACAAAGTTAGCCCACCGAGCCTGGGATTCCTAGCAGGATATGGGTAAGGGGGCGGGGTTTCCCTAATTGCTTCCCATGCACATTCAGAGTGTTAATTGGACAAACGTTAATTGGACCTTCTAGTCAGCTGATGATTAAATGGATAATATCCTTCTACCGAATGTTAGTTTTTCTTGCAAACATCTACTTCTGCTGATTTTTGTGTGAGCGCTGTTCTTTTTACGCCCGCTGTTAACACGCAGTCCATTGCAGGATCATGGGGCTTTACGTCTCCGTCGTGCTGGTGATTGGGAAGTTCGTCAGGGGCTTCTTCAGCGAGATCTCTCACTCCATCATGTTTGAGGAGCTGCCGTGCGTCAACCGTATTCTCAAGCTGTGCACGGACATCTTCCTGGTCAGGGAGACGGGGGAACTGGAGCTGGAAGAGGAGCTCTACTCCAAACTCATCTTCCTCTACCGCTCACCAGAGACAATGATCAAGTGGACGAGGGACAAGCTGTCAAGGGACAATCGCTAGTGTTTATCTGGACTGTGTCCAACTGACCTAGCGCTGGCACCGGTGTCTGTTTTCACTGTGAATATAAGCCCTTAGCTGGGAGGGGAAAGGGATATATGTCTGTTTATGTACACAGTGCTAATTCCTTCAGCTGCAGGGCTGTATTGATATCAGCCGGGGGCTTTGGCGGAGAGTCTAGAGACTGTTTCCCTAGACCTCTCCCATCACCAGGGCGGGTAAAGTATCTCGCACTTTAACTGACTAAAAACATGACTGCTCTTGTCTTACTGCCTGGTTTACGACAGATAGGTCTGTCTCTAAATGAGTTGTGATGTCCGGGTCGTCCTAGAAGGCTTAGAAGACCCCCCGTTGCTGACAGATCACAGGCTGGATCGCTACGCTACACCGACACGCTCAGTAGGAACTAATGCTGCCCGGGCGAGGACGATTTGAGAAAAAAGACCTAATGTATGATGTTGTGCCTTTGTGTAGTAGATAGATGGTTAAATGACAGCTCTACCACTAATGCCAAGTCTTTATAAAGTGTTTGCCATTGCACAATAGAAACCTACATTTACACACATATATGCATTTTTCCAGTGAATGGAGTCCATGATATAAATGACATTTTCATCTAAATCAAGCTGAACTACCATAACACAGACTGAATAAAGCCATTCATTTCATAGTCATAACAAACATACTGGAATATTTACCAGATATACTGATATCTGGTAAATATCATGCTGGAATAGTTTAACACATTTTGACACTACTTTGGTCACAGATAAATGACACTGCAATCATTGTGCCTTAATTTTTTTTAGAATTGTCTTAATATGGTAAAACTATGTCTTAAGCGGTGGCCAATATGCACAAACATTAAAGCAGAAACTTCCAACTGTATAGAAAGTTATACTTAGTGCATATGTTTGCTCTCATTCCCTGAGAACCAAGTCGTTTGTTGCCGTGGGATTTGTTGTAGAAGATGTGATTCAGCTCCTAAACCAATGAAAATGTTGTCAAACTCTGCAAATAAATGCAAATAAATTATACTTTTTATTTCTGCCATGGAAACACTTGTTTAGCATTAAATCAGTATTTAACATAATCATTGTAACAATACCTAATTCAATGATAAATTCACCACTGCAAGTAGTGCCATATATAAAGATTTAACAATTCCAGGCTATTTGTTTTACAGTTCATATTGAGGCCAGGGCCCTTGGCTGCATGGTTGCCATGGACACTAATTCCATCTGAAAGATAGCAGCCAGTGATCCAACGACCAACGCCGTGTCCATCTTTGTGCCACCACTGGGATTTATTGTCCGTCACGAGGACCGTGTGACCCTGACGAAGGCTTGGCTTCATCCTCTTCTTCCTCTAGCAAGAACTCGCTGATCTCCTTTCTCATATGAGATCTAGACACAATAATCAAGTCTATCAAAGTATCACAGTAAAATATACAGTACCAGTCAAATGGACAATACCAGTTTGTACACTACTCATTTAAGGGTATTTCTTAATTTGACCATTTACCAGATTTTATATTCTAGGCTATTCAAAGTAGCCACCATTTGCCTTGCTGACATCTTTCAATTGTATAAAGCAGCTTCACCAGTGAGTCACCTGGAATGCATGTTAATGAACAGTCTCTCACCTGAAACTAGGCTCTAAGTTGTATGAGTAGGTGTACAATAGTTTGACTGCTAAGTAAATTATTTTTTTAAAACCTTCCTTGCGGAAAAATAATACCTTCTCGTCCTCCTCTCAGCTTCTGACAGGATGTACTGGGGAAGGGTGTCTACTGTGGTCTATAGGAGAAAATGTCATGACTAATACTGACAATTGACCACATTTTAGTGTCTGTAAAGTAATTGCCTGAAGTGAATGCACTCACCATGTCCTTGATGGTCAGCCTACAACTGTAACACAACAGGCTTTGAAGATCCAGCATCTCAGGTTCCCTAAAGACAACGGTGCATACAGTCAATCGGATCGACGTTGTAAATAAAACGTTGCCCTGGCTTCATGCAAACAAGCCCCGGGCTGCACGTCACCCATAATGTAAACGGGTGTGAATGTACACAATCCAAATGTACGGCATGCACACAGTTGATGTTTACACTGAGTACACATGAGTACACACCCAGCAGTGGGGCAGCAGCCACTCCCTCCGGCCCCGCAGCCCCGTTTCTGCCCCCTGTCGGAGCAGCAGCACTGTCTCTGTCCGGTGCAGGAGGCTGGAGGAGGCCCTGGGGCTGCTGCTGTACCCAAACCAGGTCCCCGTCTCTGAGACAGCTGCTCTGAGATGAGTGTTGCCTGGAAGGCAGAGAACTCCTCTACACAACCGGGGGAAGCAAATAAAGGAATCAATAGCAGGGAGATTTGCCGGCACCATGTACACAGCAGGCAACTGTCATATTAGTACAAACTGAGTGCAACATTTTGCAAATTTTTTTCATAGACTGAAGAATGCGGTTTTAGCACGTTGGCGGTGTGACTCACCGGCTTTGGTGTCCAGGGCACAAGCACACAGCAGGCATTTATCAGAGGTTTGCCTGTTGGTGTTCTGAGGGGGACACGCTGTGTGGAGCTTCTCACTGGTTCTGTGGGACAACCAACACATCTTCATACAGGCATTACGAAACATCACATTCACTTAGTCGAGAGTATAGACACATACAATACACATGTATTATGTCTTACAATATCCTTTAACACAGTGTCGGCTGTTGTTTCCTTTATAAATAATGCACCATATATACGTTATGTGCCCCTGTGTTACCCATCCGCACCTGTAGATGGTGCTGACCGTAGAGGGGAAGTCCATCTGAAGTTTGGTGACAAAGCTCTCCGTCAGCCGCTGGATGCTGGCCCTGTCTGGAGTCTGGAGGTAGAGAACAACGTTGATTTCTTGAGAGAGCACCGAACCATTTAACAATGACAGGTAGCCAGCCTCTCACCTTGGTGTCCAGGCCAGGGATGCAGATGAAGGGGACATCAAACATCCGGTTGTAATATGCTATCTCTTTAGAGGAGTAGTCCCTCATGGGTCTGACAATGACCACGTCTCCGTAGCGAGAATCGGAGAAGCCCTGTGAGAAACAGTAACATGGCAAATGACGAAGATGCACTTATCAGAGCTCAATGGACAAACCATGCGTCCGAGAGATAATAAGGTAGACCTTAATAGTTCTTGAAAGAAGCCTAAATGTCCACTATTCCACTAAACAACTTTAATGTTCCACTAAATAAGGCGTATTTACCGTGTCCACAGCCAGGGAAGCCCCTCGGCCCAGAGAGATGTTGCTGAGCAATTTGACGGCCAGGCGGGAGCAGCTGTCTCCCATCATCACCTTGGTGTAGCCCTCTGTCCTTGCAATGTGGAGAATCAGGTGCTGTCTGGACAATGGATTTCACCTCATTACTCTTTAACTGCCTTTATGTAAACTAGAAAGGCAAAAGCATTTGACTAACTAAATCCTATATGCGACGTGTGATACATAGACAGTATGTCTGGAAAATGTAGTCTAAACTTACCTCAGTGTCTGTAGCAAATCCTCCTTGGCTGTCAGTGTTCTCACGGAGGCAAACAGTCTTTGAAGGGCCTACGTGTTTTTAGGAGTGATCGATCAATCTCAATTTATTTATAAAGCCATTTTTACTTTAAGAAAACTGAATTTGGACACTTTCTATAAAATAACATCAATGGGGCTGTTTACCTCAGTCTGGATCTCCTGCATGCTCAGTGAGGACAGGTGAATCTGGGCGTTCTCCAGAAAAAGTTCTGGGTTCTGGTTCGGGTTGGCCTGAATGAATTTGTCCACAGCCGCTTTGTAACTTGGCCCAGTCTGAGGTTTGTCCGAAGCAGAGGAGCCTTCTTCTAGCACTGAGACGGGGAGATCAAGTGCCTGGAACACCACGGGTGGAAAAGACAATATACACGATGCAACTAATTATCAACGTTTAGTCTCAGAACCCAAAAGGCCTAGACAGATGTATCAGCCACATTGTGACCTAGCCATGCAGCTCACCTGCTCCAGACACACCATGTGGTAAGGATAATTTGAGGCTCTGAGGACCAACTCCATCTGAGCCACTGCCCACCTCCGCTCTTCCATGTTTTGACCACTGGCACCGCCCTCTACAAAACAGGTTTTAGACAATCCTCATATGATCTAGACTCAGCAAGAACAAGGTTAGAAGTGACTGAATTACCATCTATGAAGATGATTCCGGGGACGAATCTCAACTTTTTCGGGGCGTCTTGACTCAGACCCTGTGAAAAAAAACAGTGCATTTTCAAGTAATGAATCAGTGCATTTTATTGAATAATTAAATATTCATAATATCAGAATGTATAGAATGCTGTGTCTCACATGCTGTAAGATTCTCTAGACAATAGTATCTACTAAACGACTGATATGTAAGTATCAACCCTGTGATATTTCAGTACTGCGACATACATATAAAGAAGAAAGTAATCAATGTAAAAAAAGACATGGCTACCTCTTTCACCTGTGACAGCATGGAGCTAGAAGCTGGACCACCTGACACTGCAAGAAGAACCTACAGGGGAAAAGTAACGACTTATGTTTTTGATTGTGTAAGAGCGAGAAAACATAATGCAAGAGGTGAATATTCCCTACCTTCTCTCCAGGGAATATGACCCGGTTCTTTCCCAGCATGGCCCGGAACTTGTGTATGAAGTACTCCTTGAAGCAACACCTGGTCAAAAAAAAGAAAAAAAATATACTGTTAATTGCTTTTCTGTTGATTGCACACTAGTAATATATCAGAATCAGGTTTATTGCCAGTTTTTTTTTTACAAATACAATATAAAAAGTATTGTGATAAAACAACCATATCCAGAAAAAGTTATTACAACAAGCCATTTCAGTTACCTGCAAAATGCATCTCCAGCTCGTATGATCAAGACAGCTGTACTTTCTTTGCATTTGAAACATTTCTTGGACACACTAAGGAGTCGGACAAAAGTAAATCGTCAATAAAGCAGTTTGCTGCAACTTAGTACAACAACACATCAGAGTAAACATGCTAATGAATGCTAAATGAACGTATGCGGTCACCATAGATGGTTACGCTAACGACCATGCAACGCAATGTCACTACTGTAGCTATTAAATGGGTACATCTTTCACCTTGGGGTTAATTTGCGTTCTAGCAGCCCGTTGTATTCTTCGTCGACCTGGCACATGTTGTCTAGTTAGTTAGTTAGCTACGTGTTAAACAGTTTGTTATATCGTGTAGCTACATTCAAATAATATCAGCACGCTAACGTAAAAACGGCCAACATGCCAGTCAACAATTAATCACTATGCGAAGCGTAAACCAAACGCATACATCTTTACATTAAGCTTTTTCCAGACTGAATTGATTAATTCGACTATTTTGGGTGTTACAAAACTCGTGGCGGTATGACAACATGGCGCGTTATGATGACGTAATATAAATCCACAACGTTTGTAGTTGCGTTAATGGAAACAACATAACACATATTAGATGCAACTGAAGTTACAACAGCAGCAGTTAAAAACAGATAATTATAACTGCTATTACCTTAAATATATATTCAATAAAAAATATAAATAACAACATGCTAAAGCAAGGAATTCTGGGAGTGTAGTTTAAAGACGCTGTAGACTGAGATGGATGTTTTTACAGTACTACAAGGTGGATACCACGAACGAGACTTCAAATTTACCCAGAAAAATACCCTTTGTTGTAGCTGTTATTATGCTGGTTCTTGAAAGAAGTCGCGAATTATCGTTAGCAATCATCTAATCGGGTCTAAGTGCAGTCGTTTTTCCAAGTCGGGCGTTTATATATCTAATATCTGCGCAGCAGCCCGCTCGTCCAGTCGCGTCTCGTGGTCCACCAGCACCACTCTCTTGTATTGTTTACTTCTGTCGTTCTTCCGGCCGGCGTGTCCTCTCGATCTCTCCCGAGTATCCGACTGTGCTGTTGCGAGCGTTGGCAAATGCATACACAATTAACACAATTATTATGTTTTTTTGCATCACCCATTAACTGCGTGCATATATGACCGATATGTCGACCCGTTACTAGGAGTGCATTCGATGTGCCACCAGGCGTAAATACTTCCACGCAGGGATCCGTGTTCGTAATGGCGATGTTCCGCAGCTTGGTGTCCGCTGCTCACCTTAGGCACCATCCGCAGCAGCAGCAGCAGACCGGGGCAGCAGCCGCCGGTGAGAGCCTGGAGAGCCAGTTCTCATGCCCAATTTGCCTGGAGGTGTACCACAAACCCGTCAGCATAGCCAGCTGTGCCCACACGTAAGTTGGCGGATTTGTGATCCGTGATCTTGTATTGTCATACAAATGTCGATGGATGAATGCTTGACATAAAAAAAAAATAGGATTAGAAATTCAATTCATGTGTAAGATCATACACTGCCCATCTCCTGGTCCCGTACTGGGATATGGGATAGTGTTTTTCTGAGGATGCCTACATCCCAAATGGGATTCAAGTGAGCTCAGTAGAACAAAGCGAAATGCATTACTGATGTGCATTACCAGAATGTCGTTAACGGGTTGTTTTTTTCTGATAAATTTAAGCAAACTGCTTTTTTTCGTGATAAACATATCTCACACAGAAAACGCATGCTTCTTATAAATGGTATGTGCATGTTTTTATATAATGTAAACATGAACTAGGATGCTCCTGCATTGGTTTCTGGTTTCCTTGGCTCCTGCACCCAGAATCCGAATAATTCATGTTGTTTTCCACCTCATCCGATCATGCAGGACACAATTCATGCACGCGCTTTTGCCTTCCACTTTGTGCCATTCGTAAACACATCTCATTGTGCATTTGGGTACAGGCTCTTGCTCTGGAGTGCATATTGTCATCCGTACAGATATTACTATAACTGGGTGAAAAGCAAATCATGTGCTCACCAGGAATGGTCGGTGGTATTTAAATGCGATCATTTCTTCTGGTCCTATAATTAATTGTTCCTATTTTCAGGCTCTGCCACTTTGTTCTAATGACATGGATTAGATCAAACCCGGAAATGTACATATTGTCACAAGATATATAGCAACAATTACACAGAAGCTGAAAAATCTTGTAGAAGTTGTTCATTTTTAAAACACTGAATATTACTGGTATTTCGACAGCACCCTATTTTAATTTGAATTCAGTCTTTATGTGTACAGGAATTATTGTGTACAGTTGACAGTATTGGAACACATCAAACAATTGGTTCCACTTGCCCCATTGGGGACCCTGCTGTATCAATATGGCTGCTCTTTTAAAGACTGTGCTCTAGGGTAGGCCTGTCTCGCTATATATTGGAATGAAATGGAATTACAGATCTGAACATCATCGCTTTCGAACACGAACTGAATGTACGACTTTGCGTAGAAGCAAGCGCACATCTCAATTTATGCATTGTGCACAGAGTTTTGACAGGTTTAATATTCCATAATCTCTATTCTGTAACGCCAGGACATAGCATGTGGACGGCGCTTGATAGGAGCAAATTTCCCCTAGAACTAAACAATGAACCAAAGCACAGCTCCAAACTAGGCTAGGACTATTTCTTGAGAGAAGCAGTCAGCTGGTATTCTGTCTATCATGTTGTCACAGCATCACAACAGCAACAACCTACAAAGGCATCACCAGGGACCCAGCGTCTGATATAGCTGATGCATCACAGAGACCAAGCAGACAGTTGCATACAGAAGAAATGCAAAATATTAACAGTGACAACTTTATTCTACATTATTTTAAACTGGGGGGGTACAAAAGGTCTTGTCGTTTCTAAACGCTTCATCCGATATGTATGAAAATACCCTGAAAATAAAGCTGACAGTCTTCACTTCAACCTCATTGTCATTGTATCTTTTCAAACGTACAGGAGCACGGAACCAAAAACAACAAACAGTCTACATTGTCCAATGAATTATGGTGCTCACTGTATTTATTATTTTATCTCTATGCATATACACAAAAGCAAGCACAGTGCCATTGGAAGCTATTTCGATTTTTAAACACTTGTTCTAGTCGCCTAGTCAAAGCTTAAACCTAGATTGTAGTTGTCCATTTGGTGCTACACTGAACATAAGAAATCAGTTTAACCTTGTGTGTGAATAGCAGGTAATTATTTGTTAATTGAATCCTTAAAAGACAAACAGCTTTACTGTGTCTCGCTTATCTGAATGATTCATGCCAGTCGGCTCAGTGTGATCTGCTCTCTGGATGTCAACAGATCACATTACACAACATTTCACAATCACTGAATTTTAACAATTACACAACACATTTCCCTTTCTCATCTGTAGTGTCCAAGAAGTAAACAGTACTAGTTCGCTGTTTTGCTGATCCGCTTCCTGACATGTATTTATGGGGACATTTTAGCCAGTTGGTTATGTACCATTTATTTTAACATTCTCTGTATTGCTTTGTGCTGGTCCACCTCTTTTACAATATAAATGTTTTTATTATTTGATTTGGACGCAAATATCTGCTAAGACCAGCCCCAAATCCTTAGTCCAGCCAGTGGACTCAATTAAACATGTCCTGGTCTCATAGCACAGCGCAGATAAGCACAACGATTCCAATAACCATCTGCCCGAAACCATTCCAGATTCTTCCTCTCTTACTTCATCTCTCTTTCGCTCTCTTTGCAACTAACCCACTCTTCCCCACCTGCTGTGCGTGAGCCAGACATAAGTACTCCTCCCGACCCGCCCTCGATCAGCCACGCAGCGTGTCGGCACTCAGAACACCTTTCACCGTCTCCGGTTCCTATTCCCCGTCTTTACGGGAAGATTGGACGCCGGTCTCCCACGAAAGCCTATTATAGCTCTTTCTGACCAATGGGGTGATCATTCACTTCACAGTGTGACACAGAAGGCATGATTTGCTTACGCTGGCTGTCTCTCACACACATCTACACACGCACACACAGACATACTGACTCGTGCACCTGTTTTGCCCCCTGTGCTGTTGGTATAGGACTCACTCCCACACAGTTTCTTTGACAGATGCTCAGGTTGAATCTTTGGCCTGTCGCCTCAAGCCAATACGGCAGGGTTTTCTGTTGTGCTATTTCCTGCTTACAGGACGATATTCTATATTGCTACATTAGCTTCAACAGGAAAACAATGAAGTTTCTAGGCACAATTGCAAAGGAATGATTTCATTTATCAATGAAACGAGACACTTTTTGTGGACTTTTTTTAAAAACAAATTACTCTAGCCACTTAACATAGATAAGATGTTAAAAACATGGCCTACCTGGTGGATGTTGATTGACAAAAGTTGATTGTTGCAGAACGTGTTGGCAGATATCCACAAAGTAATGGTTCATTGAGAATACCATCAACATTTTACCATGGCTTAATCTGATGCCTGTGGTTCGAATGAAAACATGTTTAATTCTCGGACCTGGAAAGATACTGTGTGCCGGAGTTGTCTGTATCAATGTGATCCCATTCAATGTGTTCTCATTCTCAATTCTAATAAACTATTTAAGGAAAAGGTTCAGTGCATTTATGTCTGCAAGGCTAACGTGCACAAGGCAGCTATAATTCTCTGGCAAATCCAGACATAATATCAGACGTGTCATTGTGGTTGATTGCCTTGAATGGTTAGGGAAATTTAATATAGTCTCCATGTACAGCCCTAGGCAGTTAGACACACATTGGAGCCCCCCAGCTTAGTCCACTGCGATGGGACTTTGGTGGTATGGGAGATTGAGAGGGCCAGAGAGGACCTGAGAGGGCCTTGAGTGGCGTCATGCATACACAAACCACATTGACAGCTGTTGTGTCAGGTAAGGCCACATCAATCTGTAGATGGGATGGACAGAAGAAGGCCTACGTCACTGAAAGATATTTGAATGCTAGCTCCGGTTTTTAAAGTTGTCCAGCAGAAACATTGGCTACATGCTCAGCATGGCTCACTGGCTGATGCTGTGTTTGTACACAGCAAGTGACATGGCTGGAAGTGAATATATTCTTTTATAGGGCTCGTTGTCACGCCAGTTGCGATTTGGTGTGGTGTGTGAAGATGCCCATATCTGTCAAACTTTGCCGACAAAGATTGTGTGAAATACCCGGGCGAACTCAGGTCTTCCGTGCCTTATTCATATACTGTGTGTTTGTTCATGTTGAAAACAACTTTATTTTAAACCAAACCCTGAGATGCAGTGGCATATTTACTGTATTGTATTTAAGAGAAGTTCTGAGGTGCAGCAGGTGACAGACCACAAAGCTTACCAGCTCTGCTAATACTTCGTCTTCGGCCTCGTTTGCTAACATAAACTCTGCTGAAGCTGCAGCAAATATCTTACAGAGAGCTTCTCTCTCCCTTCCCTTGCTTCTGGCTTCGCTCTTGCTTCCTTGCACAGGAAAAATCAGCTTGCTCCATTTCTTCCGGGAGGAAAATGGGAAGGGTAATTCTTATATACAGGATTTGTCCCTGTTTCTTTGGGATTGGTGTTAGCTGTCCGGTGTGGCGGACGAGTTCAGTGAGTCTCTCTGCGTGATAGAGCGAGATGTGTGAGGATTTGTCTTTGGTGAGGCTGTCTTACCCCTGGATCTTTTTTTGCCTACTAAACACCTACATGGTGTAATAATCAGCTAACTGATCTACTAGCTAACTGTCCTGTCCATGGGTGTGCATTTCACATAAATACTCAGCAACGGTCTTGGTTGAAGTTCTTCTCAACTAGGATGTGTACAGTATTTGAACATCACCATTTAAATTACATTTGAGTGTTTTACCTCACTATTATGTCTATTTACTGTGCCTTGCAATTTTGTCTGTCTGTATAACATGCCAGAGGGATTATGTTTCAGCAGCGTCTTCCAGTTATTTATTAGTGCAGTTATTATAAGTGTGTTTGGTTCCATGTATTCCTTGGTATATTTCTTTACTATCTACTGTAGACTGTCTTTCATCACTGCCCAGACCACATCGGACCAGATTAAAAGCTCCCAAAATGATATCCTTCGCAAAGGCGAACATGTTCGAGTCCTTTCCTCTTAATTAACAGTTTTTTGATCTATAAAAAGAGTTCTGAATTGTTCTCCCAGATCCCGGTTGTGTTTGTAACTCTGAATGAGCAGGGGATGGACACTTTTTTTTCTTGCTCGACACCACAATTTGCAAAACAGTCAGACAGACTTACTGAATTGCACTTCAAACAACACCTGTATTTAATTAAAAACACTATAAAAATGGCAGATCTCAGTAAACCAGCAGATAAGCCTAATTGCTGCTGTGAGTTGCTCGAAATGCCTTGCTTATAGGCACAGTGAGACATTTTCCCTTTGTCTGTTTGGGTATTTTAACCGGCAACCTGTCAGTCACTGGTCTATTGATGACAACCAGGCTATATCGGACGCCCCCGTCCTGTATCATCTATTATTTAACATATCCAGCTTCTTCGCTCTTTATTTTCAGCCACATGTTTTGCAGGTATTGAGGGCTCTTCACAGTATGCCCCTGGCCTACTCACTTGGCCTAATTATGCCCATTCATCATTCCTTCATCAACATGGGCACATGGGGTATACGTTATCCAGTTATAAGCTCAGCAGTGGGTGGATGGAAACAGGAACGCCTCTATTACTGCTGCATATGTTTTGACTAGACATGAAAGATGGCTTGTGTAAGAATTTGCCTCTACGTTTTCACAGAAAGATGCGTTGTGTAACAGCTTGTGATTTGTTTTTTGTTTTTGAGGTTTTCTAGTTGTCATGTATCATGGGGTCATGTGTTTGTGAGGTTAGACGTGTTTTGGTAATACAATTCCTCACATACTATTGATCACACGGTGGTCAAAACACAGCGCCATTTCTTCAATAGGCTCTCTGCCCTGTTGTTAAGAGTTTATTACCCGTTTGATTAGCCTGTCTGACCCCAGACCGCATATCCCAGACGACCCCATAAATGTTGAGCGGAAGCTCTGGTGGTGAACAACACGGGTGGCGCCCCCTGGCTGTGGCCATGAGCGTAGGTTTGAATTATGAAGGGGCAGCCTTGCTCCTTTCATGTCATTTCCCTTCTGGTGGGTTGTCTCTTCCTTTTGTTCACTCTGAAATAAGAGGCCCTTCATCTTCTGTGGAGTTCTGCGTGGGCGGTGTTGTATCAGTGGTTCTGCGCGGGCCGCGCCTCTGAGGAGATCATGTTCAACTGAAGCATCGACAGATGAGTTAACTGGGCCAATCCTATGCAGACCCGGGGCTCTGGGAGAACAGAACCAGCAGACAGTCCTGTGGACGTGGGAGGGGCTGATGTGGAGGTGGGAGGGGCTGACGTGAAGGTGGGAGGGACTGATGTGATGGTGGGAGGGGCTGATGTGGAGATGAGAGGGGCTGATGTGGAGATGAGAGGGGCTGATGTGGAGGTGGGAGTGGCTGGTGTGGCGGTGGGAGTGGCTGGTGTGGCGGTGGGAGGGGCTGATGTGGAGATGAGAGGGGCTGATGTGGAGATGAGAGGGGCTGATGTGATGGTGGGAGGGGCTGATGTGGAGATGAGAGGGGCTGATGTGGAGATGAGAGGGGCTGATGTGGAGATGAGAGGGGCTGATGTGGAGATGAGAGGGGCTGATGTGGAGGTGGGAGGGGCTGGTGTGGCGGTGGGAGGGGCTGATGGTGTATGTCCCTCCCTGCAGTCTCCCACACACTAGTCCCTCTCTCCTCTCACTGGTCTTGTCTCTAATGGCTAGAGTAGTTGCTGAACAGGACTGGTTTCTAACGAGGCAAAGTGGTGTGCTTTCAAATGGACAAATGAAGTAGCCGGTGTGCTTGGCAGGTGTCCTTGTTGTGCCAGTAGCTACTCATAAAGCTGGTTACTAATAGGCCAGGCAGTGAGAGGAATGAGTGTGGGTCAAGTAATGTCCAATCTTCCATATTTTTGCATGAATCATCAAATAGAGCACCCATGTGGATGTGGACATGATGCTATTATTGTCTACGTCTGATGTGTGTGTGTGTGTGTGTGTGTGTGTGTGTGTGTGTGTGCAGGTTCTGTGGGGAGTGTCTCCAGCCCTGCCTCCAGGTGCCCTCACCCCTCTGCCCTCTGTGCCGTATGCCTTTCGACCCAAAGGAGGTGGACAAATCTTCCAGTGTGGAAAAACAGCTGTCCAACTACAAAGCCCCCTGTAGAGGCTGCAATAAGAAGGTCACCGGGACTACAGTACATTCTGTACAGACACAATACCATAAACACACACATTATCTCTCTGATCATTTGTTCACTTGGTTATCTCTTTCTCCTGTCTCACTCCCTTGTCTCCACTGGCGGGCCACAGGTGTCACTGGTCAAAATGAGGTCACACGTCTCCTCTTGCACAAAGGTCCAGGAACAGATGGCCAACTGCCCAAAGTTTGTGCCTGTGGTCCCCACGACACAGCCAATTCCCAGGTAAGTACTCTGAGGAGTTGTCAGTCGCTCTGTCGCACTGTAGTTGGTCTGATCAGGGGAAACGACGAGGCAGCCTACGGAGGGGAGGTCAAGCACATAGTGGCTTAAGATAACAACCTGGCCATCAATGCCAAGAAAGTGCATAGTAGTTTACTTCCCTGCATAGTATTTTACTGCCCTGGTTTGTATTGTTGCAGTGCTCCTTTTCCCTTTCTGGATTGGATGTAAACTGCATATTATTTTACTGCCCCCACCACTGTGCTCGCCCCCCACCACTGTGCTCGCCCCCCCCCACCACTGTGCTCGCCCCCCACCACTGCGCTCGCCCCCCACCACTGCGCTCGCCCCCACCACTGCGCGCCCCCACCACTGCGCTCGGCCCCCACCACTGTGCTCGGCCCCCACCACTGTGCTCGGCCCCCACCACTGTGCTCGCCCCCCCCACCACTGCGCGCCCCCACCACTGCGCCGGCCCCCACCACTGTGCTCGGCCCCCACCACTGTGCTCGCCCCCCACCACTGTACATTTCAAATTCTTGCTGACATGTTCAAAGGGACTGTTTCCCCGGGGGAATACTGGGCTTGTTCATTCGTCCCCTGTGCCTAACACACACACACACCGCCCGCCTGATGTCTAACCCTGTGAGGAGAGGGAGGAAGAGGGGGGGGATGGGGAGGGAGAGGGAGAGGGGGGGAGAATGGGGAGGAGAGAGAGCGAGGGAGTGAGGTGGAGAGAGGGAGAGCAAGGGAAAGAGGAGGGTGATCCAATGCTCTGCTAATATCCTGAATGTTTGTTCCCTCCCTCTGTTCCTGTCTGAGGGACCTATTCCCTACTGTCTGCTTTTTTCTGTTTGTGTTTTTGCCTGCCTGTCTTTGTCTGTCTGAAGAGTCTCTCTCTCTTTCTCTCTCTCTGTCTGTCTGAAGAGTCTGTGACCAACTCAGCCACAGAAGGTTCTATTCCCAACGGGAGTTATTAACTCATTTCTGTCCATAGGTTCTGTCTGCTTGTCTGTTGTGTTTGGCAGAAGGTTCTGTACATCTTCTGTCTGAAGTGTCGGTTTCACTCTGTCTGTCTGGACTGTCTGTGACTGACTCAGCAACAGGAGGTCCTATTTCTAACCGGTTCTAGGAACAATCAGTTGCTTGTCATCGTGTTTGTGATAAAAACAGAACATGCAGCAGCAATAGACTGTTCAAAAATGACCGATCAACAATTCAAAACAACACATGGAACGCTGTTCTGGTTATGAAATCAGGATACATGCTCAAATGTGTGAGACTTTTGATTTGTTTTTTGTTTACTAGCTATTTGCATGCACAACGCCGTGGGCTTCCTCATCAATTCACAGCGGCAGTGATTTTGGAAGTAAACATGACAGTTTAGTTTGTTAGGGCTGTGCTTTAGCAAAACAGATTATGATTGGTTAAATTTGAAATGGGGATATCAAACCGACACCGTGCATACCCTTTATTTTCAACACCTCTTGCTAATGACATCAACACATCCTTTTCACACTACCAGATATCCTCCTCGTATCACAATTATGGTTAAAGATGAAATTATGAATACCGTAAATATACAGAATTATGAATTGCGTATATACGGAAATCAGAATCAGATTTATTCGCGAAGACTGTTTACACACACACACACACACACACAATTTGTTCTAACCCCTAGATGCAGCGTTTAGAACACACATTTTAAAACGTACACGAACAGGGCAAACAGAGCAGAACACACAACACGAACAGTCCGAAAAGAGACCATGCCTTGTTTGGCATATGTAGAGATTTTGCATAATTCTGGTCATGTGGGGTTTCAATTGATGTATTTTATCCTGAATCGAAACAAAGATAGAATCGTGCTATATCATCCTTCACATGTTTGGGTGTTCATCTACACATTGGCCTTGTAGATACTTCCGCTGCATGATTCACCAGGGGAAGGGGTTCGATTCCCACAAAGGACCAATAAAAAAACAATACAGAAATGCACGCACGCACTAGTTTATTTAGCTTTAGATAAGACTACCTGCTGAAGGACTTGAAGTTTAGTTCAAAGACAAAGACTAGCTCTGCTAGGGATTAACCAGACTCAATCTGAACCAGTCATCTATGTTTGGACTTCTCAGTACACATAATCCGTAGTTAAGCCGGACAGCACATTACACTCATTTGTACTGTACTAATCTCTACTGTACTAATTTCCACTGTACTGTACTTCAGATTTGGACTGACCAAACTTGAACTACTTTACAGTGTCCATGGACGTCCGGTGTCGGACGGTGCTCAGTGTTTGAGGACGCTGGTTACAGTAAATGGAAAGTAAGAGTCCAAATGATAGGGTTGGTTAAGTGTACCGCGAGGTGACTTGTAGGTATCCTGTTTCAATTTAATGCCTTCATCTGTCACAAGATAAATGATGTGTCAGTAAAACATCTTTATTACTAAATTCTTCTTACAACCTTTATTATAAACTTTTATCGCAGCAATATTCCCATATTTATTATAAACATCACCTCTTTCCGCAGCAATATTCCCATATTTATTATGAACTTCCCCTTTTCGCAGCAATATTCCCAACCGCTCCACATTTTTATGCCCATTCTGTGGAGCTCGCAATCTGGACCAGCAGGAACTACTGAAACACTGTATGGAGAACCACCGCAACGATCCAAACCGAGTGGTCAGTCTCCTCTTCTATATTCCCTGAATATGCACCCCGATTCACTCTGGGCCAAGTCTGAATTTCCTCAAACGTTTCTGTTTTTATGTGTGTGTGTGTGTGTTACACCAAGTTCACTCTAAACCCACAAAGGTTTAATGCATTTTTGGTTTGGTGATAAGGTGGCTGCTGTTGATTGGTCGGTTTTTCCCCAGGTGTGTCCAGTATGTTCATCCATGCCATGGGGAGACCCCAGCTACAAGAGCTCCAACTTCCTACAGCACCTTCTGCACCGACATAAGTTCTCCTACGACACGTTTGTGGTGAGCATTATGGATGGGGTCTGGTCGTGCTGTTGTCTAGATGGGACTAGAACCAGTCTGTTGACTGGTCTGTAGATGGGACTAGAACCAGTCTGTTGTCTGCTCTGTAGATGGGACTAGAACCAGTCTGTTGTCTGGTCTGTAGATGGGACTAGAACCAGTCTGTTGTCTGGTCTGTAGATGGGACTAGAACCAGTCTGTTGTCTGATTGGTAGAAAATACTAGAACCAGTCTGTTGTCTGGTTTGCAGATGGGACTAGAACCAATCTGTTGTCTGATTGGTAGAAAAGACTAGAACCACTCTGTTGTCTGCTCTGTAGATGGGACTAGAACCAGTCTGTTGTCTGCTCTGTAGATGTCACTGGAACCAGTCTGTTGTCTGCTCTGTAGATGGGACTAGACAGAACTGTTATCTGCTATGTAGATGGGACTAGAACCAGTCTGTTGTCTGTGTAGGAAATATGGGTATTGGAACTGTGATATTCTGGGACATTATTCAACAAGTCTGCTTGATTGATTTGGTGGATTGTTTTCTGATTAAGTGACTGTTGACTTTGTGTTTGCAGGACTACAGCATTGACGAGGAGGCATCACTGCAGGCAGCCCTGGCCCTGTCCTGTAAAATCAAATGTTAAACTGAGTGACCGTGTGCCTCTGTGTTTGCAGGACTACAGTATCGATGAAGAGGCGGCGCTACAGGCAGCCCTGGCCCTCTCCCTGGCAGAGAACTGACAGCCTCCTGAGACTGCACCACACTCACTCTGCTGTCTAGAGGGGGGAGCCTCCACTCTGACACGCTCCACTAGCTCTGTCTCTTTTACTGGATCCACCTCCTGCCTATCTGCTGGCACAGTCACCTGACTGGAGGAGCATGGAGGGACCTGCCCTAGACTCCAAACTTTGACCGAGCTCCAGAGGGCTTGTCTCCCTGTCCATGTCCAGCTACCTGGCTCTTGATCCACTCTGCACAGCTGCTTAGCTTCGTACGGCCCAGTTGCATCACATCCTCTTAGCCAGCAGTATCCTGTTTGTTTTCCTGTCCACCAATCAGCATTGTCAGGGGCGGGACGAACAGCTGCACTTTGAAGCAGCCGCAATGCACGGGCATTTGTGTTACTTTGGGCAGTATCAGTGTATCCCAAAATTATCAGTGTAGGTATTTTAGGAATTGATTTCATATTTTGTTGCTCACCGTTCATATTATGAGACTTTGGTAAGATGTTCTTTTTTACAATTCATGATCGCGTTCATCGTTTGATGATTTGTTCTAAGAGAGTCAGTTGGTGTGCTAAACTGACATCTCGATATGCCCAGACTGAGGAAAGCATTCTCACATTATCATCACAGCTACAATAAATAGCTCAAACATTTGCAATGCAAATCAAAACTTGCTTGCAAAGGATCACTTTTTTTATTCCGAGTTTTTGTTCAACCTGTAATTGTTGAAATCTTTTGTACATATCAGAACTGTAGATTGTTCTTATTTCATCGAATATTAATTAGATTGCTGCATTATTTGTTCACACAACTGCTAATATTTTTATGAAGCACCAGTCAAAAATGAAATATATATTTTTGGAACACGGAAGTTTAACTTATATCGGGAAATTGTTAGTTCTTTACCTTATTTTACAATTCCACTGGAATTAAACAGTTGTCAGTGAAAGATTAAGGCCTGTGTGTAATACATAATATCAAACACCAGAGGGCAGCCCAGTCTCAAAGACCACTACAAATAGAGACGCAACTTTAGTCATGGAATGTCTGGTGTAATTCAGTCAGAGTTGTATTACGCTGTTATGTTGATTACCATGCACAGTATTGTAAAGCATATAGTTGCCCTATAAGAGGGTTATTTTTTGTCAATTTTGTGGCTTGAACACATCCACTTATTTGCATTGGATTTACACTACTTCTCTAAAGTTTGGAGTCACATTGAAATGTCTACTACTTTTTCTACTTGAAAATGATAAGTTAGCTGTAGGAGTGCTTGATGCCATTTGTCAAGCATGGTGGAGGCAATGTGATGGTCTGGGGTTGCTTTGGGGGTGGTAAAGTATGGTAAATTTGAACAAGGCAAAAGGAAGTCTTTTCATAGAAAACAAGGTCATTTCTCAGTGACTCCAAACCTTAAACGGTACTGTAAATGCATTTTTAACACAGATGCATATTACAAATTATTTCCATCTTTGTGATTTAAACAAATATACTGATGGCAGTGCAGTGTGTTGAAAATGAGCTATGTTTCAGATGTAGATAACTGATTTGAGTTAGCTCTGGAACTGGGGGGTATTTAAGATGAGGATGTTTCTCTGATAAAGGAAGTGAGTTAGGGAACTGTTGGATTGTTTTCATAGCGCAGAAAAGGGAGGAGGATATTGTAGAGGGTATTTAGTTGTTACTTAGTTGCCTAGTTACATTATGTCTCTGTGTTTTTTACTTGTTTGTTGAGGTGATTTTCACATACTATAGATGTGCCACATTTTGGTTCCGCTTCCTGTTGAAGGATACTACGGAATTTAATGTTTTATTTCTTTATCACGTTAGATTTTATTCCACACAGAAACGCATTAAAACATTGCACTTTAATTAATATAAAATACATTTTGTATAGATTTTTTATTACCTTTATCTTACTGAATACATTCCATGATGGATGATAAATTCTGCCTGTTTTTTTGTGTGAAAAGGTCATAAAAATGAGAGCTGTTGGAGAACTGCGTTGTACAAAATATTCAGTCAGTTCATCTTTTGTGTCATACATCATGTATTAGTGAGTATAGATTGCGAAACTAAGAGAAAACCAGATGTACAAAATGTTCCAAACAAAAAGCATAGACAAATTAATTCTGGAAAAATTTGACATTGTTATATTTTTGGTGTTGAACTGTGACCTACTGATTAATAGTTATTAGTACCGTATTGGCAGGGGAAGCTAAACATGAATGAATAAACATTAATGTAAACATTAATGAATATAAGATGGCACCGAGGAATTATCCGGCATCTTTTGATTTAGCATTCACTCAGCCTTATTCATACGTTCACAATGCTTTAAAAAAATGTGTATAGCAAAACTGTTGTGTGTTTGGAGCAGTATTCATGTGTACACTGTAGCCTCTGACACAATGCTTTTTAGCGAGATTTGATATTGTATTTCGTGTTTCTCATGTTTTGACCTGATTTACAGGTATCCCTGAAATGTATCGTTTTCACTTGTTTTGAGTTGTTCCATCCAGGCATAATGCTACTGTCAGCATCCCAGAAGCTTGTGGTCAAAATAAGCACAATCTCCTTATAGAAAACTCCATGTCCCACATTTGGTCATTGGCCTCACTGAGACTTTATCTATTATAGGCAGGTTTAGGCTGTCCTTTGGATGTGTCATCACAGCAGTCTGAGAAAACAGGCTGTTGTTAGACTGATGCCACATACTTCATTAGTGTTTCCTACAGTACTAACACTGGCTGATTATGGTGTTTCCATTTCAGTAGTAACAGTACTAACACTGGCTGATTATGATGTTGCCATTTCAGTAGTAACAGTACTAACACTGGCTGATTATGGTGTTTCCATTTCAGTAGTAACAGTACTAACACTGGCTGATTATGATGTTGCCATTTCAGTAGTAACAGTACTAACACTGGCTGATTATAATGTTACCATTTCAGTAGTAACAGTACTAACACTGGCTGATTATGGTGTTTCCATTTCAGTATTAACAGTACTAACACTGGCTGATTATGATGTTGCCATTTCAGTAGTAACAGTACTAACACTGGCTGATTATGGTGTTTCCATTTCAGTAGTAACAGTACTAACACTGGCTGATTATGATGTTGCCATTTCAGTAGTAACAGTACTAACACTGGCTGATTATAATGTTACCATTTCAGTAGTAACAGTACTAACACTGGCTGATTATAATGTTACCATTTCAGTAGTAACAGTACTAACACTGGCTGATTATGGTGTTTCCATTTCAGTAGTAACAGTACTAACACTGGCTGGTTATGACAATGCTAACAGTGCGGATATTGAAGTTTTAAATACTGACATTTTATTAAGAAACTTGTTAGTATATTTGTAGCAGGATTTTCCCCTCAATAAAAAACACTAATTCATCCCATATTTTTGTTGCTGCTATTTTCGTTTTATAGCCAGATGGTGCACTCACTTATTTACTGCTTCGTGACAGTCTTTTACATAATTCACTCAAAGGTCTGACACAGTGACTTTGATCAGGAGGAGACTTTTTTTGGCGTTTTCTTCTATTATGAAGCAAGTGCCATACAGGGAGGTGTAAGACATTGTGTGCCGCTCGTACTTACTGAACGAAGGCCGCCGGACAATCTTCTCTAGTGGGGGCCTTTTTTAAAAGGAGAATAGGGGCATCCAGAGATTTCTGTGGACCCAAGAGGCCTGTAAACAATCGCCGGTTGCCAGGGAGATCCTTGTCTTTGGAGGTGCCGTTGCTGGAAGGCGACAGAGGCCGCCTGTTACAACACTACGGCGCCCGGGTGATGACAGACGGCCAGCAGGCATGCAGAGCTTGCAAACCTGCGCGGCGTCTGTCAGGAGGTACCGAACTACCCTCACACACCAGACGTGCTTCTTTGGCAGAGCTCAGACTGGCATTCAAACTGAAACCCTCTCCCAATAATAATTTATCTACTTGCCCGGGATTAGAAACTCCCTGAACCTTATTGGCAGCAGAGATGATGCGATTGTCTGCCGTTTTAAAACAGGACAGAAGCTGGTTGCCAGCTGAATGGACACGGCATTGCAGAGTGGTTGAGTTCAGTCACTTAGGTTTGGAGTGAGTGTAGGGTTGTTGCTATAGTCTGGGGTAGTCAATAAGGGGACACTATGGTTCCTAACTGAAGCTCCTTAAAGTGAAGTGTCTAATTAACCGGCATCTAAACAGAGCCGAGGGCGGACCCTGTGACCCGGGTTACACTGGAGGAGGCCTTTGATTGGCCCGCGGTCTGGTGGCGTTCGTTGTGTTATGTTAATATAACTGAGACCTGGTTAAAGACCTTTCAAACTCCACGCAAACACCATTCAGACGGGCTGAAAACGTTTCCCTCATTACTGGTCGTCAGCTCGGCACATTTGAATGAAGACTGCCGCTCGGAGAAGTGTCACGGAAGGAAAAGCACTTCAGTTCCCCCGAAAATAGTGAAATGACACAACAATGACCATCTTATAATGACCAGGACGACAAGCTTAGGCGTATTGTGCGTTATTGAGATGTTTCTCTAATAACTAATGTATAATTAAATGTGATATTTTCTCATCTGTGCTTTTGATAAATATGGGATTATTCCTTTTTAGCGCTGCAGTTGACATACGCTTCCTTCCCCGCTTGAGTCCTTACAACCATGGCGGGTCTCGCACACTGTGATTACAACCTCTCCTGTCTCACACCTGGCCTTTGAACGCCCTCTCTGTATCAATCCCCTTCTGGGGACTGGGAACCAGGCATGGGTCAGCCACAGATGAGGAGCAGGTTATCTCTCTATCTTTACAGCAGGGGGAAAGTGTGCAACTGAATTGCAGGGCCTCCATATTGTAAAGGAAATAAGAGGGGATAAAGAGCTTGTCAGTGAATATCAATGTGCCTGTAGAGATTTTATATGAAAAAAGCCAAATTTGACAATTATTAAAAACACACAGTCTTTTGGCGTTGTGTTTGGCGTTGTTATGTCACATCCGGTTGACAGTATTATCTTGGACATTCGTCCAATCGGGTTTCAGAACATCAGGACCAATGCTGTTGGCAGGTCATTAATCAGACGTTGAACAGGATATATCGTTTCTGTCACAATGCCCGCTCTGAAGAGGGACGTCTTTAAATAATTGGACAACTTGACCTATGGGGTTAAACATCAGGCATCGTGGAAAGTGAATGTGGTGAGCAAGCAAGCGTCAGCTCGGATGAAAACCACCTCAGATATCAAATGGAAAATATGGTTGGGGGGGCGTTGGCTAACTTGAACAGGCCTCTAAATGTTACCAGGCTGCACCTGTCCGGGCCTGCAGGGCTTTTTTCCACAACAAGTAGTCAGATATAATTACTCACCCCTAGCCCCCCTCACCCCCCAGCAGCATAGTGCCGGGTAACAAGTGCACAACATAGCGTTCATCCACAGTGTGTCACTGAGCTACGGGAGAAATATATATTTATATATGCCCGACACACACCGTGGAAAATATTCCACACATCTGAATTGGTGCAATGCGGAGGTCGATTACAAAAATACCCCCCCCCCCGGGCCAGATTACATCCGCTGGATAGACTAAAAATAGTGCCACTTTGTTTTCTCGTGGGCTATAAGTGGTAACAGGGTTTGTGTAACTATGCTACTATGAAGTAGCTGCATGCGGGTATGGAACAGGTTAATGTGGTCCAACAAATAAAGTGGGTATAGAATGTTCGCCTTTCAAAATGTTACCCTAACCGCAAAATTAGCAACGGTTGCTGGGGTCATTTCATTTTTTGGCCTAAACGCAAAACAATATGGCTGGCGAAAAGCCAATAAATCTTTTTCACACGAAGAACCCCAGCCTGGGGAAAAGCACAGCAGTGGCAGCATCCTGTTGTGGGGGTGTTTCTCTGCAGCAGGGACTGAACCGATTGTCGGGTGAAAGGGGAAATAGACTAAACTAAACTATACAATATATTATAGAGAAATGGTTGGCCCTTATTTAACGATTTCGGTAATGTGTTGGATCCTTAAGTCCTGAGCTATAACTAGTTTTCAGTCATGATATCAAAGTAAATAAAAGTTTCATTTCCACCAACAAGCGCATCAACATAAAGGCTCTGCACAAGCATATTAAAAGCACCTTCGTCACCTTCATTTAGGGGCACTAGTTAACCTATAGTCTAATAGCTGTCAGCTCATCCCGGGAGCTGGGACAAAGGCTGTATCCAGTAGACCAGCCAGGCGGAGATGGAGAAGAAATTCCCAACAGCTGAGAAACAGTCAGGGACTGGGGTGTGGTCGACGGATCAGTCCCCGGGACTTTTCCAAAGGGAAAAAGCGAGACACAGGAGAAAGCTCCCAAAGCTTGCAGCGGGCATCGGAAACTCTATTGGTTCCACCCATTAGTGCAACGGACCTGGAGGGACTGACAGGCTTACCCCTAAAGCTAGAGTTTGGCATGGGCCTACACACACAGTATCAAGAATAGCCCCACGGTCTCTATTTTTGCTCTGTCCGCTGCTGTGTGTGTTGCAGGTTCATGCTTCTCCTGCCCCGGCTACAGGGTATTTATAGGGTAGTCTTTTGTGGAGTCACAGGGACTATAGTTAGGTGCTGCTTCTGCACCGTCAGCTGACACATGCGTCACAGGGGAACGCCGACAGAGGTCAAGATCACGTCCGGAGCCTGGGCCTTGTATTTGACTGGGCTCCTCATCCACTGTGTCCTGGAAGGCCGGTAGACACTTCCATCGACTCCACGATGGAGGTGGATGTCGACGCCGACCCGGGATGGACGTGGTCCACGGTGTCCTGCTGCTAAAGAATTCTGACCGTGTAATTTTAGTGCGTCGAAAAGGTGAAGCAGAGGCGGAGACGGCTCCAGCCGGGATATGGTAAGGAATGTGTCTGTCGTGTGTCTGCCATGTGTCTGCCATGGGTCTGCCCCGTGTCTGTCGTGTCAGTCCCCACTCAAATCCCCCAGAAGCTCCCCGGGGGGCGTGGACGACGGTGCCAGGGCCCTGCCCTATGGGATCCAGACTCCCGAAGGCACCGACTTCGGTACATAAGCTCTGCCTTTATGACCCAAGATACCATTCCAGTCCTGATCTAAACTCCCAGGCATCTTTTTGGTCTCCTAGCCCTTTTACCTCCTCTGTGAATTCAAGTTGTAGTCATAAAACGAACACGCACGTCCACTGCAATAAACATTCCATAATTTAGTATATAGATCATTTTTTTCTTAACACTGTGTGGAACGATATAGGGTATATAAAAAGTCTGCAGTATTAGTTTGTAGGTGTGCTCACTTATGCGACCAGGTTAAGGATGACTTAATTGAGATGCCTATGTAGGACCTGCAGTTAATGGTACATCACCTACAAATGTTCAAGTTAAGTGTTAAAGTTGCATAAAAGAGTGGGACAAATTTCTCCACACCAATGTGTAAGACAAGGCAGGAAGCATTTGGTTGCAGTCATTACAGCTAATTTATATATATATATATAAATAAATATATATTTAAATATCCTATTTTAAATCAGAAGCACTGATGAATGTAGTATTAGTACCAATACTGCTGTGTATGGGAAACAAAACAGCAACAAATCCTCATTCCCACTTCTGCTCAACCAATCATCCAACATACAGACAAGCAGCTCCAACCTGTGCGTATTTGGAGTGCCTTGTGACACGCCTAACATGTTTGGGATTCTGCCGTGGAAAAGCAGCATTTCCCCTCACCGGCATAGAGCGGCTCCGTTCAGGGAGAACTCTCAGCTCTCAGCTGTTCATTTGTGCTGAGCAACTGGAAAGTGTCAACCCCACCCTCCCACACAGACCTCACCCCACCCGCCCATCAGACCTCACCCCACCCGCCAAGGCTTGGCACGGCGCCAGTGTGGCCTGAAGCTGGCCTGCCTCCACCTGCCAATAACCAAATATATTTGATGCTAATTTTCCGAGCACCATTACCGTTTTAGACTTGTAGACCTCCAGAAAGAGATTGATTAGATGGACGTCTGGTATTTGGAGGCCACATTTTTATGGAACCCTGAGGGATCTTGCCTCGAGATCAGTGTGTTCAGAAGACTACTTTGAGAACGTTAGCCGGCCACACATTATTTTTATCCTCATTACTTTGTTTTTTATTTGTCGCTTCTTGAGAATATAGTTTATGCTTTTTTTTCACACAATTTTACATTTAGAAGTAAATATAAAGCAGTTGTACAAAAAAGGGCATTTATTGTTTTTAAACAAAGTTCATATAAAATTGTATACTTTACCAATACATTTTCCCAAGAAGGCAGAGGTACTTATCAATGGCACACACAATCACATCAACATAAACTATTTTACATTTCAAGTATTTCTGGCAGCAAGGCAACTTTTTAATGTCTGCTCTTGTTTTCAAACATCGACTTCATACATATAATATATGACATAAGGAAGAACTTGGACACAGTCCGTGAGCTTATATCATAAACTTGAAAATAACACGAGACCATAACGTCTTCAGTCAAGCTCTATATTACTAACAGTAGTCTTCGGCCAGTGCTTTGTGAGGTTATTGCAGTCTGTTAAAAGAACCAGACATTAGCCTATGCAAAAAGACAATAGGCCCAAAATGGGCAAGAGACGATCTAGGCAACACAAGGCATCAGGACAGCGGGCAGCAGCCAGCCTCTTCATGCTTCGAGAGCAAAGATATCCTGGAGAAGGTTTTAGAGCAGCATTTACACTGGTATTTCTTGATGTCAGCGTGTGTCTGTAGATGTGCCCTGAGGTTGGATCGGTCAGCAAATGCCCGGCTACAGTGTGGGCAGGAAAAGGGTTTCTCACCTGAAAAAAAAACATACAAAAAATAAATCGCTGGTAACATAATACGACGATCTGAAAGAAATCTCATACGAACGGTAAATAAAGGTAACACGTGTAGCGAGCTGCGTCGGACTCTGTCATACCTGTATGTGTGCGAATGTGTCCCTGGAGTAGCCACGGTCTGGAGAACGCTTTCCCGCAGAGCTTGCAGACGCAGGGCAGCGTGTGCGTCCGGATGTGCATCTTCAGAGCGCCCAGGCTCACGTACTCCTTGTCACAGTACTTACAGCTGAAGAACTTGTGACACTGCCATCGACAGTGCAACTGCCTGTGTTCGGTCAGCCCGGAGAAGGTGAAGTCGGCCTTATGGCAATCGAAACATTCGAAGCGCTCCTGAATCACGCCGGTGGGAACAAGGCCCAGGAGGCTATTAGGTATGACGCCCCTGTCCTCCAAGTCTCTGAGTTCCCGTAGGGGCAGGAAGGTCTGGGGTCCCCTGGTTACCAGGGTTTCAGGTCCAGAGTGAGAGTCTCTGAGAGGAATGTTGTGAGACACTGACAGGGAGTATGTGCTTTCCTGCCCTGGGCTATGGACAGGCAAGCTGTTGTCCCGGTCTACCCCTGGAAAGTGCATGGTGGATGGGGTAGAGATCAGACTCTGCCCTGGCAACCAGGGAGTGCTAGAGATGTAACAAAGTAACTCAGGGTGGACCAGGCTAGTCCGGAGATCTGTAATGAAACAAACACCATCATGTTAAACAGTTTCTTTCACTTAGGCAATTTGCTACATTGTTGAACTGAACACCTGTACATTTGCTCATCCATGTCAATAACACATCCTCACACTCTACTCCATCTCATTTGACACATACATTGGCACATTGACAAACTGCCCTGCACATCATTTTTGCACTGCTCTTTTGGCATTCCTGGTTGAATGCAAACTGCATTTCGTTGCACTGTACCCGTACTGTTTAATGACGGACAACAAAGCTGAATCTAAACGTATTTTTTAAAAATGCTACATGAAAATTATAAGGTAGAACGGGGATGAAAGTGAAGTACACTGTTAGCCTTTATCGTTGATTTAAACTTAATGACAGTCTCAAAATGAGCGCATATTGGGCCAAGTTTCACCAGATTCAATCACGCATTGCCAAGTAGAACTACTGTATTTTCCTAATGCAGTCCCATTTCTCATCTACTTTTTTAATGGTCATCCTGACACTTCATCAATTTAGACCGGTAGGCTAGCTTGTGTTAGGAGGTGAATTGGAACAAAAACCCAGATCTAAAGCGGATTTCTGGTTAGAAAGGACACCAGAGTGCACTGAATTAGCCTCTTCATAAGTTTAATAGGGACACTTCAGATCCCAAGGAGTGAATAAAAATACGCTCTCCTTTTGTGTGGCAGATTTTGCACCTGCTAAACTCTAGAACCACATGTGGTGTATTCACAAGAAGTCCACTCCATCATTATTCCATTTCTGTATTAACTCTGACCATGCTGTAATCGTATTGTTTGGTTTAAGACTCTGGCTTGAATAAATCAAAGCCACATTCATGCATTACCTCTTTTTCAAATGGTCAAATCAATAAATGGACAGATCTTGCACATTCTGTTTAAAAACCTAGAGCATCAAACATGTTAAACTCTTTAAATACCATACTTAACTACCAACGAATGTGTTGTTAGGGGGTAAGAATTGGCATGGAAACACCGAGTTAACATAACTAAAGCAGGTTTGAATTGATCCAAGGCATATGCCATCAAGTCACTTATAACATTGCTTCCAGTCAAAAATGGAAGCAATGTTAAAAAAGTCTGAATGGGGATGAAATAAATGAGACGTTAGGTAAAACAAAAGTTAATGGCGACAGATAATGTAGACCTTTACATTCACATTAGTTCAGTTTATTGAACTAGATAGGTAAAAAATCTGACAGAAAAATAAAAAATACATAGTACTGTACCGTCCACTTTTGAGTCCAGTATTCCATAGTTCGGCTTCTTATTAGTGAGTTGTTTTTTGACCAGAAAGGACCGTGGCATTATTATAGTATATTATTATAGTATATTATTGCTGAGTCTGCAGGTTCCCGTTAGTGTCCCAGAGCAGTATGGCCTCGGGAACAACTCGCTGTTACTTGGAGGCTGTCCTCGCATTCTTCAGTAGAGTGGGAAGTCAGGTGCGCCGTGTGGGGTTGAATTAGTTTACACGCCCTGGTGGACCAATTATAATGAGAGGACAAGTGCCCAGGGGCCAGCGGACAGGGGAGGGGCCAGGGCGGAACCCCAACGTCCATCAGCATACCCCAACTAAACAGGTGCATCACTATTAACAATCAATACGTCCAGGAGCGAGTAAAACGCCTTTATGAACTCGAAGTGAAACGGCGTTTTTTAATCCTGCAACAGTAATTCGGCTTTTTTAGAATCCCCAGACTAAATTAATAAAATCTGGTCATTACCATGAAAGATTTCATGCGTCAAAAGACCAACTGAAAATATTACAATTGTTAAAGCAGCCGTATTCAACGTTATTTCTACCTGTTTTTTCCTTTCAGTTTGTCAATATCACATCAGCTCACTTTCGTTGAACTACAAAAACTTTACACCTAAGGCCCTATCCCATTATCAGACCAATTTGGTACGTGTTTATATAAAGACAGAACGAATAAATACAAGCATTATACACCAACCCTAGAAATAAGTGTTTCGGGTTATTTTATACGAGAACAGATTAGAGCCATCTGGAGCATCGAGACAGAATGTCCACCATTTTACTATGCAGATGTTGAGGCCGTTTTAATTTAATATTTGCAACAAAACATTTCATCACATGTACCCCAATATACACAAGTCTTCAAAATAACTTCCCCTGATCCTATTGGATCAGGGAAATGGCATCTTTCATCGAAATACCGCCATCTAGTGTCTAAAGAAAAAACAGACTGCATTTTGTGTAATTTATTTAATAAAACTATTCACATACATTGTTATTGTACCAATAGAATCTCCAATAAAAAAAAAACATCAACTCCCTTCTTTAGAGCCAAAATAAAACGTGCTTAAAACCAATTTAAAAAGTTTGTGTTTTGATCTAGTTCATACAATTAGATCTAGATCTTAAAATTAAACTCAAACTTGGATGTATATCAAACACTAAAAAACATTTATTAGCAAGAAAAACCATAATTTCATGCCATAGTTCGACATCAAGAAAACATTAACTTTGATCTGGCTCAAACTCAGCAAATAAAGCATAGACAACTTAAGTACAATATGTAAGTTGGTAGAGTCCATTAGACAGCATTGATGAGCCGTTTAACATCCATGTTTCCATTCTGCCAATGGAAGGCCAGGTGCCATTGGACATCCCTATGCTAAAATGAGCCCTGGGAAAAGCCTCTGGTATGGTTTTGAGGTGTTCCTCTTCTCACCTGGTCATCTTCTCCACCTCCCTCTTCGTCATAGTAGTAGATGTTGTCCCGGACGTCATCCTCCGCGAGCAGAGGTTCCTTCTTTTCCCCACCTCTCCTCCTCATAAACATGAGCAGTAGAAGAGCCAACACTGGAGGACCACAAACACAGAACCATAACTCACTAGAACTTCATGAACAATCACACGCGTAGGCCACAAAAATGGCAATGACCCGATATGGTTTTCCCCTCAGATTAACTTACGCAGGAGTAGCAGGACAGCTCCTAGAATTCCCAGAATGCCAGGGAGGCCGACGCCAGCCACAGCTTTATCGGTGCACTGGACATCATCTCCGGTGCAGTCACACACTGTCGCCTGGACGATGCTGTCCTGACTTAGACCCAGGTTGTCAGACACTCGCAGTACAACATTGTAGTCTCCACTATCTAGAACTTTCTTCAGTTGCAGAATAATGCCGGTCCCTAAAACAGAACACGTGCCAGTTAAACTCAAGACCACAGACACATGAACTGGCTGGGGATATTACCAATATGCCAAATACAGAACCGGCGCCTACTTTTTGCATTCATCCTGGCAGTCCAGTTGGCACTGGTCAACTCATTAAGCGATACAGAGAACGGGGAAGCATTGCCCGCTTCGTCTGCGTCGCTGACAGACAGAAATTGTTCAGAGGGGTCCCTGTTGCAGACCCTAATCGTGCGTTCGTAGATGACTGGAGCGTTGTCATTCACATCTTCCAGCTGTATGATCAGAGTGCCAGTTCCAGTGGCTGGGGTTTCATCTGCAAAGCCAACAGAGCATTGTTATTTAAACGATAAAAGTTATGGTTTGATTAAAGATATTATACATTATGGGCAGTACCTACCATTGTCAATGCCGAGAACAGTCTTTGACTGATAGAGATTCTCTGTCCAAGGTGCTTTTAACTTGAATCATCCCAGTGTCTTTGTTGATAGTGAACCATCCAGCGTCGTCTTTACGAATTTTGTATCTGAGGAAAGTGTGACAAGACGGGTGAGCTTTTTTGTTGAACAAACAATAGTCTAGATGCCAACTTGATGCAGAAGACCAGACCACAGGTCCAGCCAAGGCCACAGAAAACAACATTTCAAACATTGTACAAAGCAGAAACAACCACAAGTGACGCTCTGATCTTACGTGACTTTCTGATTCCGTGCCGTGTCTGGGTCAGTGGCTGTGTACGCAACGAGATCAGTGCCGATTGGGAGATCCTCTGGTTTGGTTATGGTCTTCACCACTGGGTTGAAAACTGGAGCTTCATTCACATCCAGTACAGTCACTATAACTGTAGCAGTGGAGGTGGGCATGAGGCTGACAAACGGGATTTCATTCTCCACAGTCACCAACAGAGTGTACTTGCTCTTCTTCTCAAAATCAAGTGGCTGGAATAATAGAACGATAGCATATCAGCAAAGGGATCCTCCAGACGTCATCAAATCAGGCAATGGATTTAACATTGCAATTTCAATGCACTTCGAATTCTCAATCAAACTGAATTACCCCTAGGCAGGCCACATATGAATCTTATCATAAGCCCATTTGAAAGCCTTGTGCAACAACAGTACGCCTGTTGTCCAGTGTTAAAGACAAAAAGCACACTATAAATAACGGCCAAATTTAAATCAAGTCCAGTGTGGTATTAAACCCAGCTACATTCACGGGGTGATTTGAACATATACCTTCACTGTGCGAACAATTCCCTCCAGTTTGCTCGGTCCGGTGCTCACAGAAAACGCCTTATCGGGGTCCCCACCAACTATCTTGTAAACTGTGGCCCAGGCAGAAGTGTCAGCATCGTCTCCGTCAGTCGCGGTCATCGTCACTACCTCAAAGTCATTTTGGTTCTCTGAAACTGACGCGTTGTACTGCAAAAAACAAACAAACGGCAATGAAATTATAAGATAGAAAACCATTGTATGACTTTAATATGGAGAATATTTAATATTCTCTTGAGAAATGTACTTACTGAAGGCGGTGTGAATTGTGGAGCGTTGTCATTGCTGTCTGCTACGGTGATAATTGCTTTACATGTAGCAATGAGTCCATCTCCTACATTATCAGCAGCTTGGATATCCAGAGTATATTTGGGGGTTTTCTGAAATTTAGCAGCCAAAACCTGGTTAATTCTAGATTAAATATCAGGTCAAACAAGTAACAAAAAATGTACACTAGAAAATAAACAAGTAAGACGTTTGATTTGAACACACCAACCTCTCGGTCCAACCCAGCTCTGGCAACCTGGATCTCTCCAGTAACAGGGTTGATGAAAAACATGTTGGGATCTGGCAGTTTAGGCTCCTGGTTGAGAATGATGTATCTGATATCCGAATTGGCATTGCCTGGCTCGTCAGCATCAGTGGCATTTATAGTCATGAACACTTCATCTAAAGAGGAACATCTTATTAGTCTTCACACAATAAATACACATGTACACTTACAAACCTCAACAGGTTACACACAAAACAAACAGGTTATTAACAGGGAAGTACCATTTGTGCACACAATTTAAACAATATTTTTGTGCAAATGACACATTGTAATATTTACAGCACAAAAGTAAGGACAGGGTTTAATATGAATTCAAAAGTGTATTGAATATACATACTTGACGGCAAAGACTCAGAAACTTCTCCCGTAAACGGATCTTTGGTAAATTTAGGCTTGTTGTCGTTCCTATCAATGACTTTTAAAATGATCTCCATAGGGTCCTCAGCCTGACCAGATCCAGAGACTTGAGCATGTGCAAAAAGCTTAAAAAGCAAAAAAAAAAACAATTAGCATACCTAGTACCATTTTGGATTAGGATAATAAAGTATCAATATAAAACACTTACAATGTATTGGTCTTGTTTCTCCCTGTCCAAAGGTGCGCTCACAAAGAGGTTTCCACGGTTTCTGTCCACAATGAAAAGTCCTTTAGGAGGTTGATCTGCCCCCGGGCCAGAAATTGAGTACGTGACCATCACCTCTTTATGATAACAAGACCAGAACTGGTTGGACAATATAAACATGTTAATTAAAATGCCCAACACTGACATTACCTTTGAAAAACAAAACTCAAAGGTACAGTTGAACTTGAAGTAATTTGTGTGATGACGTCACCAAACTGAGCCTCTGTCGTAGCCATATAAAACTGGTTCGTTTGAAGTTACCAAATTACAACTATGTCATAAGTATCCATTCAATATAATAAATTGATGCCAACGCAACAGATTCGCTTGTTGTGAAATGACTCCACTGAGCCTTTAAAAGCTACTCAGGGTAAGTGAGATTTCATATGAATCTAGGTCAAATGACCGCTTTAACTACCGGACACGTACCTGCACCACTTTTTTGGGGAAAGGGCCTTTGTCGTTCTCAGGGAAGTTAATTGGGGGAATGACCAAGTCCCTCTTCCTTCTTTTGAGACCAGCTGAAGACTTGGGAAACTCCAAAACAGGTACAGAGTCTCCAGGCTGTGGAACGGAAAAAAAAAACAATGGAGGATGAGTTCAGTTTAAAAAAACTGACTGCTGCAATGGAGAACTAGAATGCAGTCACATGGTTTAGCATATTAGAAAAACACTACACCTCTGAATTGGAATTAAATTAATGCGTTTTTTAATTATCTTGATTGAACAAATACATTTCTCGCCTAAACATGTCTGCAGACATAATTTTGTTCATTCAGTTAGTACATTTGAATTATAGTATTTGGCAAGAAAATTGTGAGACTACAGGCCACACCTGGCAGGTATAACAAATAATAATTCACATGGTAGAGAAAGCTGCTGGTTTGCGGTCACGTCAATCTGCTGGACCTGCTGTGCAGCATGTGTTGTGCATAACGTTAGCGGTGTTAGCCAATCGAACTCTATTAAGGTTACTGATTGGTCACTCTGAGTAACATAAAAAGGAATCCAGTACATTAGCTGCCTTTGAATTTCAGTGAGGGGGGCTTTTTACAGGGAAGCAGTCTAACCACTAGAGGGCAGTAGTTGTATTTACCTGTGGCTGGGCAGTCATGTCAAGGTGGTGGTGGTGTTTGGCCTCATGCAACACTTTAACTGGAACTGTGAACTTCTTCCCAAAGAAGAAGGCAGAGACAAGCAACTCTTTATATTCACGATGAAGAGTCACCCTCCTCTTCAGTTTCAAGGTCCCGTCGCCATCGACTTTGAAGCGCGAGTCGTCGGTGTGAAAGAGAACGCTGGTTCGGCTGGTGCAGTCATCAAAAACCACTGAAAGAACATGATGTTGGTCAGACTAAATACAAACAAAATCAAGTACTTTAACAGAAGCCGATATAAAACACACAGCATCTTTTACAATTGCAAATACAAGATCCCATATTTTCCCTGTAATTATGAAATGCCACAGACTTAGTTTAAAGCATTTATTGACCAACACAACATAGAAAATAGCTTGGAGAAATATGTTTTTATGATCTCAAATCATATCACGTATGACCACCCAACGAATACCCATCATTTATCCATACGGTCAACAGGCCAGAAGCCCTGAAGAAACGCCGTTAAACTGGTCCACCCCAAATTCAAGACTAGATCAAGCGGACAACAATTCCTGGTGTCACATTACAACCAACATCCAAAGACACAAAGCCATCTCCACAAAGGTCTGAACCGTTCAGGTGTAAATGTCTCACGTTTACAAATTCCGTTGGTTCACTACTACCTTTTAAAATGCCCTCGCTTTGCTTGAAAAGATGAGGTTAAGAGATCCAATTTCAGAATACAATATTTAACATCACTGATGTTTACCACATCAGTCTCCATTCACAATATCTTCAAACAGCTTTCGGTGCTGTTTTCATTCAAACCTTAGTTTTATTCAATCAAATAACCATCTCCAAATAACATCCACATTGGGAATCTTGAAAACATTCAGTTTGAACAACACTGGTTCAGTAAAATAACTACCTAGATAGACATTGAGATAAGGAATTTGTTTCAGACAAAGGGAGAAGATTTTAGGGGAAAGGATAGTCATACTGTCCCTGTACAATAGTTTTAGAAAGGGCTTAATTTGAGTCACAAAGCTGCATTTACACAGCCAGTCCAATGATGCAATTTCTTTAGACTAGAAAAAAAACCTCTTCTTTTGACTGTTTTATCACAACAAAGGGCTTCGCATTAGCCCAATGTCAAAAAAAAATCCTACCAAATTTCTACTTTACTAGTTCATACCAAATGAAGCTCTCAGAGCAAGACACTGACACCAGTGATCAAGTGAAAATTACAATCTTACTAATTCCTGACCTTGCAACACAAAGCAAGTTACCAAACTCACTGAATCATAAAATAACATGGTGTAGGTTGTAGATGTTTACCAGTCAAATTATTCCAAAGGGAGAAAGAAAAGTATAGCAATGACAGAGATTAGCCCCTTAATGCTAAAACAGCTTAAATGGTTGAACTGGATCGGACAATAGTTAACAACAAACTGATTGAGGCAGCATTTCTTAGACACTATAGACCTATAAAAATACTTTTTTCAATGTGCCAATAACCAATTAGTTGAGGTTCAATGGCCGTTAAAAAATAATAATCACGCCGTTTTCAGTAAAAGGAATCTACGCCATGTTAGTGATTGTTCCAGGAAGTCAAACCAGTTTTTCAATACTGGACAAACCATGGGACTTGCACATACACGCC
>CM055762.1:8401116-8518616 GCA_029465975.1 Dallia pectoralis
AAGGTAGAACGGGGATGAAAGTGAAGTACACTGTTAGCCTTTATCGTTGATTTAAACTTAATGACAGTCTCAAAATGAGCGCATATTGGGCCAAGTTTCACCAGATTCAATCACGAATTGCCAAGTAGAACTACTGTATTTTCCTAATGCAGTCCCATTTCTCATCTACTTTTTTAATGGTCATCCTGACACTTCATCAATTTATACCGGTAGGCTAGCTTGTGTTAGGAGGTGAATTGGAACAAAAACCCAGATCTAAAGCGGATTTCTGGTTAGAAAGGACACCAGAGTGCACTGAATTAGCCTCTTCATAAGTTTAATAGGGACACTTCAGATCCCAAGGAGTGAATAAAAATACGCTCTCCTTTTGTGTGGCAGATTTTGCACCTGCTAAACTCTAGAACCACATATGGTGTATTCACAAGAAGTCCACTCCATCATTATTCCATTTCTGTATTAACTCTGACCATGCTGTAATGGTATTGTTTGGTTTAAGACTCTGGCTTGAATAAATCAAAGCCACATTCATGCATTACCTCTTTTTCAAATGGTCAAATCAATAAATGGACAGATCTTGCGCATTCTGTTTAAAAACCTAGAGCATCAAACATGTTAAACTCTTTAAATACCATACTTAACTACCAACGAATGTGTTGTTAGGGGGTAAGAATTGGCATGGAAACACCGAGTTAACATAACTAAAGCAGGTTTGAATTGATCCAAGGCATATGCCATCAAGTCACTTATAACATTGCTTCCAGTCAAAAATGGAAGCAATGTTAAAAAAGTCTGAATGGGGATGAAATAAATGAGACGTTAGGTAAAACAAAAGTTAATGGCGACAGATAATGTAGACCTTTACATTCACATTAGTTCAGTTTATTGAACTAGATAGGTAAAAAATCTGACAGAAAAATAAAAAATACATAGTACTGTACCGTCCACTTTTGAGTCCAGTATTCCATAGTTCGGCTTCTTATTAGTGAGTTGTTTTTTGACCAGAAAGGACCGTGGCATTATTATAGTATATTATTATAGTATATTATTATAGTATATTATTGCTGAGTCTGCAGGTTCCCGTTAGTGTCCCAGAGCAGTATGGCCTCGGGAACAACTCGCTGTTACTTGGAGGCTGTCCTCGCATTCTTCAGTAGAGTGGGAAGTCAGGTGCGCCGTGTGGGGTTGAATTAGTTTACACGCCCTGGTGGACCAATTATAATGAGAGGACAAGTGCCCAGGGGCCAGCGGACAGGGGAGGGGCCAGGGCGGAACCCCAACGTCCATCAGCATACCCCAACTAAACAGGTGCATCACTATTAACAATCAATACGTCCAGGAGCGAGTAAAACGCCTTTATGAACTCGAAGTGAAACGGCGTTTTTTAATCCTGCAACAGTAATTCGGCTTTTTTAGAATCCCCAGACTAAATTAATAAAATCTGGTCATTACCATGAAAGATTTCATGCGTCAAAAGACCAACTGAAAATATTACAATTGTTAAAGCAGCCGTATTCAACGTTATTTCTACCTGTTTTTTCCTTTCAGTTTGTCAATATCACATCAGCTCACTTTCGTTGAACTACAAAAACTTTACACCTAAGGCCCTATCCCATTATCAGACCAATTTGGTACGTGTTTATATAAAGACAGAACGAATAAATACAAGCATTATACACCAACCCTAGAAATAAGTGTTTCGGGTTATTTTATACGAGAACAGATTAGAGCCATCTGGAGCATCGAGACAGAATGTCCACCATTTTACTATGCAGATGTTGAGGCCGTTTTAATTTAATATTTGCAACAAAACATTTCATCACATGTACCCCAATATACACAAGTCTTCAAAATAACTTCCCCTGATCCTATTGGATCAGGGAAATGGCATCTTTCATCGAAATACCGCCATCTAGTGTCTAAAGAAAAAACAGACTGCATTTTGTGTAATTTATTTAATAAAACTATTCACATACATTGTTATTGTACCAATAGAATCTCCAATAAAAAAAAACATCAACTCCCCTCTTTAGAGCCAAAATAAAACGTGCTTAAAACCAATTTAAAAAGTTTGTGTTTTGATCTAGTTCATACAATTAGATCTAGATCTTAAAATTAAACTCAAATTAAACTCAAACTTAGATGTATATCAAACACTAAAAAACATTTATTAGCAAGAAAAACCATAATTTCATGCCATAGTTTGACATCAAGAAAACATTAACTTTGATCTGGCTCAAACATAGCAAATAAAGCATAGACAACTTAAGTACAATATGTAAGTTGGTAGAGTCCATTAGACAGCATTGATGAGCCGTGTAAAATCCATGTTTCCATTCTGCCAATGGAAGGCCAGGTGCCACCGTCACCATACTGGAGACAACTCATTTCTCTAAAATGGCGTGTCTGCACAAACCAAATTCACACAAGATGTTCCAACGACACATCAAAAGGGGAAATCAAGAAAGTGTTCACCGTAGACACTCGACTGAAAACCGGATACTTGCTGAGCAAAAGCGTCTCGGCGGTCAACTTATAAATCGTCTCCTCCACCGTACATGTCAGCCAGCTTCTTGAAGCGCGGGCCCCAGTCCTGGAAGACGTCGTAGTCCTGGTCGTCTCCCGAGCTAGAGGAGTTGAGGGAGCTCAGGGAGCCAGCCTCAGAGCCACCTCCTTCAAAGTCAAACACCAAGAGGGAGTCGTACGGAGGCGCGGTCGGGTCGGTGTCTGCTGCCTTCAGGTTCTAGTGAACAGAAACAAATACGTCTTAACATCCTGGAATAAATACAGCTGACAAATACATAATGCCACTGGCAAATTATTCGCCTACAGCACATGTTAAACTTACATCGTCAATGAAATTTCCAATCTCTGCTGGGTTGGCCGGTCTGGGCCGGTACTCTGGCCGGGCCATTGTTGGTGCAATGTCATCACGGATAAAATCACGGCGGTTATCAAGTCCTCTGTGCAGAACGCTCAAGTCAAAATCCTGAAGGAGTAGAAGACAAACAAAAATCTTAGTTTTTCAACATCGTAACCATTGGCTATACCCATGCCTAAATGAGAAGCCCAGGAAGAAGCCGTTGGTATGGTTTTGAGATGTTCCTCTTCTCACCTGGTCATCTTCACCACCTCCCTCTTCGTCATAGTAGTAGATGTTGTCCCGGACGTCATCCTCCGCGAGCAGAGGTTCCTTCTTTTCCCCACCTCTCCTCCTCATAAACATGAGCAGTAGAAGAGCCAACACTGGAGGACCACAAACACAGAACCATAACTCACTAGAACTTCATGAACAATCACACGCGTAGGCCGCAAAAATGGCAATGACCCGATATGGTTTTCCCCTCAGATTAACTTACGCAGGAGTAGCAGGACAGCTCCTAGAATTCCCAGAATGCCAGGGAGGCCGACGCCAGCCACAGCTTTATCGGTGCACTGGACATCATCTCCGGTGCAGTCACACACTGTCGCCTGGACGATGCTGTCCTGACTTAGACCCAGGTTGTCAGACACTCGCAGCACAACATTGTAGTCTCCACTATCTAGAACTTTCTTCAGTTGCAGAATAATGCCGGTCCCTAAAACAGAACACGTGCCAGTTAAACTCAAGACCACCGACACATGAACTGGCTGGGGATATTACCAATATGCCAAATACAGAACCGGCGCCTACTTGTTGCATTCATCCTGGCAGTCCAGTTGGCACTGGTCAACTCATTAAGCGATACAGAGAACGGGGAAGCATTGCCCGCTTCGTCTGCGTCGCTGACAGACAGAAATTGTTCAGAGGGGTCCCTGTTGCAGACCCTAATCGTGCGCTCGTAGATGACTGGAGCGTTGTCATTCACATCTTCCAGCTGTATGATCAGAGTGCCAGTTCCAGTGGCTGGGGTTTCATCTGCAAAGCCAACAGAGCATTGTTATTTAAACGATAAAAGTTATGGTTTGATTAAAGATATTATACATTATGGGCAGTACCTACCATTGTCAATGCCGAGAACAGTAACAGTGTACTTGTTGTCTTTGACTGATTGAGATTCTCTGTCCAAGGTGCTTTTAACTTGAATCATCCCAGTGTCTTTGTTGATAGTGAACCATCCAGCGTCGTCTTTACGAATTTTGTATCTGAGGAAAGTGTGACAAGACGGGTGAGCTTTTTTGTTGAACAAACAATAGTCTAGATGCCAACTTGATGCAGAAGACCAGACCACAGGTCCAGCCAAGGCCGCAGAAAACAACATTTCAAACATTGTACAAAGCAGAAACAACCACAAGTGACGCTCTGATCTTACGTGACTTTCTGATTCCGTGCCGTGTCTGGGTCAGTGGCTGTGTACGCAACGAGATCAGTGCCGATTGGGAGATCCTCTGGTTTGGTTATGGTCTTCACCACTGGGTTGAAAACTGGAGCTTCATTCACATCCAGTACAGTCACTATAACTGTAGCAGTGGAGGTGGGCATGAGGCTGACAAACGGGATTTCATTCTCCACAGTCACCAACAGAGTGTACTTGCTCTTCTTCTCAAAATCAAGTGGCTGGAATAATAGAACAATAGCATATCAGCAAAGGGATCCTCCAGACGTCATCAAATCAGGCAATGGATTTAACATTGCAATTTCAATGCACTTCGAATTCTCAATCAAACTGAATTACCCCTAGGCAGGCCACATACGAATCTTATCATAAGCCCATTTGAAAGCCTTGTGCAACAACAGTACGCCTGTTGTCCAGTGTTAAAGACAAAAAGTACACTATAAATAACGGCCAAATTTAAATCAAGTCCAGTGTGGTATTAAACCCAGCTACATTCACGGGGTGATTTGAACATATACCTTCACCGTGCGAACGATTCCCTCCAGTTTGCTCAGTCCGGTGCTCACAGAAAACGCCTTATCGGGGTCCCCACCAACTATCTTGTAAACTGTGGCCCAGGCAGAAGTGTCAGCATCGTCTCCGTCAGTCGCGGTCATCGTCACTACCTCAAAGTCATTTTGGTTCTCTGGAACTGACGCGGTGTACTGCAAAAAACAAACGGCAATGAAATTATAAGATAGAAAACCATTGTATGACTTTAATATGGAGAATATTTAATATTCTCTTGAGAAATGTGCTTACTGAAGGCGGTGTGAATTGTGGAGCGTTGTCATTGCTGTCTGCTACGGTGATAATTGCTTTACATGTAGCAAGGAGTCCATCTCCTACATTATCAGCAGCTTGGATATCCAGAGTATATTTGGGGGTTTTCTGAAATTTAGCAGACAAAACCTGGTTAATTCTAGATTAAATATCAGGTCAAACAAGTAACACAAAACGTAAAAAATAAACGAGTAAGATGTTTGGTTTGAACACACCAACCTCTCGGTCCAACCCAGCTCTGGCAACCTGGATCTCTCCAGTAACAGGGTTGATGAAAAACATGTTGGGATCTGGCAGTTTAGGCTCCTGGTTGAGAATGATGTATCTGATATCCGAATTGGCATTGCCTGGCTCGTCAGCATCAGTGGCATTTATAGTCATGAACACTTCATCTAAAGAGGAACATCTTATTAGTCTTCACACAATAAATACACAACATGTACACTTACAAACCTCAACAGGTTACACACAAAACAAACAGGTTATTAACAGGGAAGTACCATTTGTGCACACAATTTAAACAATATTTTTGTGCAAATGACACATTGTAATATTTACAGCACAAAAGTAAGGACAGGGTTTAATATGAATTCAAAAGTGTATTGAATATACATACTTAGCGGCAAAGACTCAGAAACTTCTCCCGTAAACGGATCTTTGGTAAATTTAGGCTTGTTGTCGTTCATATCAATGACTTTCAAAATGATCTCCATAGGGTCCTCAGCCTTACCAAATCCAGAGACTTGAGCATGTGCAAAAAGCTTAAAAAGCAAAAAAAAAACAATTAGCATACCTAGTACCATTTTGAATTAGGATAATAAAGCCTCAATATAAAACACTTACAATGTATTGGTCTTGTTTCTCCCTGTCCAAAGGTGCGTTCACAAAGAGGTTTCCACGGTTTCTGTCCACAGTGAAAAGTCCTTTAGGAGGTTGATCTGCCCCCGGGCCAGAAATTGAGTACGTGACCGTCACCTCTTTATCCTGACTAGACCGGATCTGGTTGGACAATATAAACATGTTAATTAAAATGCCCAACACTGACATTACCTTTGAAAAACAAAACTCAAAGGTACAGTTGAACTTGAAGTAATTTGTGTGATGACGTCACCAAACTGAGCCTCTGTCGTAGCCATATAAAACTGGTTCGTTTGAAGTTACCAAATTACAACTATGTCATAAGTAGCCATTCAATATAATAAATTGATGCCAACGCAACAGATTCGCTTGTTGTGAAATGACTCCACTGAGCCTTTAAAAGCTACTCAGGGTAAGTGAGATTTCATATGAATCTAGGTCAAATGACCGCTTTAACTACCGGTCACGTACCTGCACCACTTTTTTGGGGAAAGGGCCTTTGTCGTTCTCAGGGAAGTTAATTGGGGGAATGACCCAGTCCCTCTTCCTTCTTTTGAGACCAGCTGAAGACCTGGGAAACTCCAAAACAGGTACAGGTTCAGTGTCTCCAGGCTGTGGAACAGAGAAAAAAACAATGGAGGATGAGTTCAGTTTTTTTAAAAACTGACTGCTGCAATGGAGAACTAGAATGCAGTCGCATTGGTTTATATTAGAAAAACACTACACCTCTGCACCTCTGAATTGGAATTAAATTAATGCGTTTTTTAATTATCTTGATTGAACAAATACATTTCTCGCCTAAACATGTCTGCAGACATAATTTTGTTCATTCAGTTAGTACATTTGAATTATAGTATTTGGCAAGAAAATTGTGAGACTACAGGCCAAACCTGGCAGGTATAACAAATAATAATTCACATGGTAGAGAAAGCTGCTGGTTTGCGGTCACGTCAATCTGCTGGACCTGCTGTGCAGCATGTGTTGTGCATAACGTTAGCGGTGTTAGCCAATCGAACTCTATTAAGGTTACCGATTGGTCACTCTGAGTAACATAAAAAGGAATCCAGTACATTAGCTGCCTTTGAATTTCAGTGAGGGGGGCTTTTTACAGGGAAGCAGTTGCCTGTCTTACCACTAGAGGGCAGTATAGTTGTATTTACCTGTGGCTGGGCAGTCATGTCAAGGTGGTGGTGGTGTTTGGCCTCATGCAACACTTTAACTGGAACTGTGAACTTCTTCCCAAAGAAGAAGGCAGAGACAAGCAACTCTTTATATTCATGATGAAGAGTCACCCTCCTCTTCAGTTTCAAGGTCCCGTCGCCATCGACTTTGAAGCGCGAGTCGTCGGTGTGAAAGAGAACGCTGGTTCGGCTGGTGCAGTCATCAAAAACCACTGAAAGAACATGATGTTGGTCAGACTAAATACAAACAAAATCAAGTACTTTAACCGAAGCTGATATAAAACACAGCATCTTTAACAATTGCAAATACAAGATCCCATATTTTCCCTGTAATTATGAAATGCCACAGACTTAGTTTAAAGCATTTATTGACCAACACAACATAGCAAATAGCTTGGAGAAATATGTTTATGATCTCAAATCATATCACGCATGACCACCCAACGAATACCCATCATTTATCCATACGGTCAACAGGCCAGAAGCCCTGAAGAAACGCCGTTAAACTGGTCCACCCCAAATTCAAGACTAGATCAAGCGGACAACAATTCCTGGTTTCACATTACAACCAACATCCAAAGACACAAAGCCATCTCCACAAAGGTCTGAAACGTTCAGGTGTAAATGTCGCACGTTTACAAATTCCGTTGGTTCACTACTACCTTTTAAAATGCCCTCGCTTTGCTTGAAAAGATGAGGTTAAGAGATCCAATTTCAGAATACAATATTTAACGTCACTGATGTTTACCACATCATTCTCCATTCACAATATCTTCAAACAGCTTTCGGTGCTGTTTTCATTCAAACCTTAGTTTTATTCAATCAAATAACCATCTCCAAATAACATCCACATTGGGAATCTTGAAAACATTCAGTTTGAACAACACTGGTTCAGTAAAATAACTACCTAGATAGACATTGAGATAAGGATTTTGTTTCAGACAAAGGGAGCAGATTTTAGGGGAAAGGATAGTCATACTGTCCCTGTACAATAGTTTTAGAAAGGGCTTAATTTGAGTCAAAGCTGCATTTACACAGCCAGTCCAATGATGCAATTTCTTTAGACTAGAAAACCCCTCTTCTTTTGACTGTTTTATCACAACAAAGGGCTTCGCATTACCCCAATGTCAAAAAAACTTTACTAGTTCATACCAAATTAAGCTCTCAGAGCAAGACACTGACACCAGTGATCAAGTGAAAATTACAATCTTACTAATTCCTGACCTTGCAACACAAAGCAAGTTACCAAACTCACTGAATCATAAAATAACATGATGTAGGTTGTAGATGTTTACCAGTCAAATTATTCCAAAGGGAGAAAGAAAAGTATAGCAACGACAGAGATTAGCCCCTTAATGCTAAAACAGCTTAAATGGTTGAACTGGATCGTACAATAGTTAACAACAAACTGATTGAGGCAGCATTTCTTAGACACTATAGACCTATAAAATACTTTTTTTTTTTTTTCCAATAACCAATTAGTTGCGGTTCAATGGCCGTTAAAAAATAATAATCAAGCCGTTTTCCCTAAAAGGAATCTACGCCATGTTAGTGATTGTTCCAGGAAGTCAAACCAGTTTTTCAATACTGGACAAACCAAGGGGCTTGCATATACACGCCCTGTGTAGCTACCAGGAAATCAGCATCACATAAAAGAGCTCACATAGGTTGTGGCTACATATAGTAGACTAAGCTACTTAAAAAGACAAACTGAAACAACAGAAAGGAACGAAAACAATAACACCCTCCTAGAACGGTCATTACTATTGTTCAAATAACACCCTCCTAGAACGGTCATTACTATTGTTCAAATCTAAGACACGGTGTAAAAGCGCCCTTCATTAGCCTCCATCCCACACTACTCTAAAACAATGACTAAAAAAAACAGGCCAAAGCTGTGCCACGTTTGCCAAGTAATGGACAGGCTTGCCTTGCTAGCTGCACTTTGACAAACCGTCACAAGCATATCAATGGGTATTACTGAATGTGTATTACTGAAAGAGATTATTCAACGCTATATCAAACACAGAATAAAACTTTATTTTGAAATCAAATCAGTCATGACTGTTCATATTTGAAATACATCTATGGTGAAGTTAACTTGCACAAAACCGATTGAGGCCTCATTATAGTTTCTTCAAGAGGCAACGTACAAAACTACAACAAAAGAAAATATATTATGTCCAAAGATTTCATAACTAAACCAAGACAGGTCACTTGCTGTCATTTCTTATAGGAGGCTAGGAAGTGATGTGCCATCTGCCACCAGGGGCATAACTACAAGGACATATATTAGTAGTTGCAGATCAATCCCAGTAAGTAAGTCATTTTTAAGTTTAAGACGACATCACCTTGTTGTAAAAAGAACATGCTGGATTTTAAAACCACTCCGTGTCTGGGGTTATGACATCCAGTTCAAATAAAAATGATTTAGTGCAACAGAGACAGGGAGTTAATCAGTAACCTCTTACCTTTTCCTAGTCTCCGGCCACTTTCTAGGTGCTTTCTTTCCACTTTGAAAACGTACAGTTCAGAGTCGAAGCCAGGTAGACATGTTGACTCTCCAAATGACCATGGCATCTTTAAAAAAGGAAAACCCCAAAGATTTATATCATAAGTAGTATTCCTAATCAGAATATCGTTAAAAACATTGACCATGAATAATAACTAAAAGTAGTCACACAAGTCCATGTTCAGATGACTCAGATTCCACAAATGTTAAACCTAAATTGAACAAGTGTGGTCGAAGAACTTAATTAATATGCATCACGACCAATTAGAAAAAGGGTCACCTAACCACAATATAACCCAGCTGCGTTACAAAGTGTGCTCATTAATGTTTATTATTTGAATTAGCGATAATTGCGCAAAAGATTAAAACCCGGATAGATGCGCAAAAAGCCCGACAATAAACATTACATATCAGCCTTTGTATGCGATCAATCCACCATTAGTAAAAAGGTGAGCCGAAAACACACACAAGTAAATGGCGCAGCCTAGACATTAATGGCGTGTTACATCCAAAAAGTAGACAAAATATTACCTGGAGGAAAAGTATTAAAACTCCCAACTCGAACCAAAAGGCCCCCATTTGTTCTGAATCCTCTGTTGATATCCTTTACGCAAAACGTTTACCAGTAATCCCTTAACTAAGTAAAACTGGGTGCGCCTGCGATACCGTGGGTTAAATGAGTGAGACAAGCTCCAGCAGGTAGTTTCTGGGGTGACGTAGCCGACAGGTGACCCCGCCCGTCCGACTGCTCACTCCATATATGGGCATATAGAAAGAGTCGCTCCAATGAAACCTATAGGAAGTACAGGTATACACTTCCGGTGTCAGTATGCAGAAACCCAGAACAGTGTCATGAGTGCCACATCATTAAGTGAGACTGGGAGATTTCTCATCCACATGGAGACTAAAAGCAAAATTGACCATAAAACAACTTCACAGCAATTTCCATCTCAACATAATACATGTATTTAATTGAAATCAATGACTAGTTTAGACACTTGTTTGAAAAATAACATTTAACTTACCCGTAGTCTAAATCTTAATGCTGTAGGTATTCTTCGCCTTGCATTTTCCCCAGAATGTAGTTAAGTATGCATGTTAAAGTGAAACACAGAGTACTATCCTCCTGCAGTTCTCTCAAAGGAACCATTCATCCTAGTTTGATCACATGGCCTTATACTCCATGATCCTAAAGCCTGTCCATTTGAGGAATAAAAAACTGTGACCTTTTACAAACGAGGGATAATAACAATCTGATCCCAAAGAAACATTGTGATTTCATGTGTTTGTTGATTTGACACATACATGTCTGCCGTATGCAAATGAGCTACCCACAATCATAAGTAGTCTCCAGTCAGCAAAACATAACACAACTACACCAATGATGGGCATTACTCTAGTTTCTTGCGGTCCAAATTGGTTACAAGGACATAAATAATGAAGCAGCGAGAGTCGTCCATGACTCTTCCACCCACATAGTCCATCTTAATCTATCCTCTTTATCACGCCTCAATCGTTTTTACTTCAGCCATGGTAGCAGTGAAACATTAGTCCCTCCCTGCTTTGGATTCCCAGCAGCCTTGGGAAATCCGTGCTTAAATGATACAGGATGTGATTCACCTCACAGATACAATCACAATGTCCCTCTGTAGCACTAAATTACATTGTAGTGGTTATACTGAATTGCATTACAATTCAGATACGGAGACTGGACAGTTGGAGAAAGTAGAAGAGCTCAAAGCGAAAATGTCAGTGACCTTAAAATACAGAGAATAGTGTTTAGTGGTGATACGTTCATCAAACTACTTTATATTTATTTTCACATCTCAATCCAGGACAAGTGCGGTGTTCAAAAATGAATAAACTTAAGCAGCGTTTTCAGATAGAAAAATGCTAATAAAAACAAAAGTTCTGACATTTAAAATAAGACATTATGTCTGCTCAATTTGCGTTATTTCTATAAAAATGTTCAATCATGAACTGAACACGGCCAGGCATTATATAAATGGTAAATGCTGCGCTTTTATATAGCGCTTTTTATCCAAAGCGCTTTACAGATCCTGCCTCACATTCACCCATTCATTCACTAATTCATTCATACACTGAAGACCGCGTCTACCATGCAAGGTGACTGCAGGCTCGACAGGAGCAGCTGGGGTTAGGTGTCTTGCTCATGGACACCTCGACCAGAAGGAACCGGGGATCGAACAATCAACTCAACCCACTGAGCCACTGCCGCCCCATTATATAATATGTTCAGTGCTGTAAGAATTATCGCCTTACCACTTTCATATTTCTAAACAGTTACAGTTATGATACGAGGGATATATATAATCAACTTCATATTTAATAAAAATGTGGTTTTAGCCATTAGTTGAGGCTTTTGTTTACATTACCTTTAGTTAGTATTTAATGAGCTTGATGCATTTATAGTTATATTCTCCAATATTGTTTACTAAGTTGTCCAACATCTGATGCAGCAGTGGATAATTGACCCTTTAAAAGTATATATTTAGGCATCTGCTCATGATGATCCATGCAATATAGCGAGCCACGCATTCATCTAGCATGCTTTCACAATTTGTTTCATAAGTACACTCACAACCCAGAAAAATGTAATATTTTATTCGTGCATTTGACAGTTAAGACTTATCAGTGGCCAAATCAAACTATTTAGTCAACTCTGCATGCTTGTAGTAGCAGCAGCAGCAGCTTCTCAGTATAAATAACTATGAATGTGTGCACTGTACTACGTATCTTAGTATGTTATGCATAGCAAATAGTTGCATTGCCTAGCCGGACCTCACGTTAAATAGCAGCTTTTATTTTGTATTGCTGGCATGCTAGCATGGAAGTGCAGCCTTTATTTTGTATTGCTGGCCTGCTAGCATACATGGAACTGCAATCTAACACACGGCTTTTTAAGGGTTACAAGGCCACTTCAGGTTGAGGTTAACTTTAGTCGTGCCAACTACTGGTTGTTAAAAACACGAGTTTAAAAGTATTTTTGCAATCATATTTGACTTCAACTCGATTGGTTTAATATATTCACCTAAATGTACTTTAATGCTATTTGTGATATATAGATATATTGCCCCAGACCAAGCTTGCACTGTACACAAAAATACTATTTAATTGTTATTTTTTGTGTGATTGTAATAGCTATATTACTAAAGAAGGGACATTTTGTTATTTTGAACAGGAAATTATCCTTGCACAAAGTGGTTTAAAGTGGAAAGGACACAGTGAAATGTGATCTGGTTGTCTCCTCTTCAACCATTTGACAATTATCTTAACCTCCATTTGCTGTTAATCCCACTGCCTTGCAGTCACTTAACATGAAAGTGGACATTTCTGAGTAAAGCAATTTCATGATCCTATCCCTTTCTCTCTTTCAGCCCTCTTTGTGTTATACAGATTGCAATCTTAGGGAGCTGTGGCGAGTATTGTATAATTGGCCACATAATATGCGTGAACAGTGGAGGCCAATTAGAAATTGCATGGTATGTAGTCCAGATCTAACACTTAATCACATGCTTCGCTTCATGACCCAGTAGATAGAAACACTAGCTTGTTGTTTAATCGGGTGTTATGGTAGGATTGTGGAACTTCTTGTTCATGTTAAAGTTACAGTATGAGATAGCCAAATCTCATCTCTCATCTCATCTTCAACCGCTTATCCGGGGTCGGGTCGCGGGGGTAGCAGCTCTAGCAGGGGACCCCAAACTTCCCTTTCCCGGGCAACATTAGCCAGCTCTGACTGGGGAATCCCGAGGCGTTCCCAGGCCAGTGTGGAGATATAATCTCTCCACCTAGTCCTGGGTCTTCCCCGAGGTCTCCTCCCAGCTGGACGTGCCTGGAACACCTCTCTAGGGAGGCGCCCAGGTGGCATTCGTACAAGATGCCCGAACCACCTCAACTGGCTCCTTTCTATGCAAAGGAGCAGCGGCTCTACTCCGAGTTCCTCTCGGATGACTGAGCTTCTCACCCTATCCCTAAGGGAGAGGCCAGCCACCTTTCTGAGAAAACCCATATCGCTGTACCAGCGATAGCCAAATCGTGCACTTTTAATCCATACTGTGGGACCCGTGTCATGTCATGGCCTACCCAGAAGGACAATATTTACTTAATTTTCCCCTAATCTCTGCTGGAATGTTAAACAGATTCTGCAGCACTGCTGCACCCAGCTGGACTTGACTTTGCACTAATTAGGAGAAAGAATCTCTTCAGTCAGACAAAAGGTTATGGCCATCTTGTTAATAGTTATTTGGTTGTGCGCCTCTGTGTTTGTAGATTAACCCCAAAGTACAAATACTCCAGTGTGGTAAAGTCAACTGTGTTATAACATGTGATTGTGAGGAAGAAGCTCTATAGAGCTAGGACAGAGTTCCCAGACACATCATGAGGTAATACATCATGATAATCAGTACACTCATCAGATATAAAGTTCCCCGCATTCTGATTCATGTTGTGAAAACGGTTGCTCGGTTCATATGTTATTTAAAAGGTTGTGATGAAACGTTATTCCTAGAAAATGTTGGTTCATGGCTAAGGAATTATTCAGAAGTTAAAGAGACATCAACATTGAATGTGCTCTGCTATCAGGTCAGATGATGGCTCGCGTTGGATCAAGACAATTTTAAAAGTGCCTGAAAGGTTGATTGGTGCAGCTGCAACTGTGACATGTTGATGTGGTCATCATTACTGTTAACTGGAATCAGTGACTAATGGTTTAGGAATTCTGCCCAAAATAGTGACATTTACTTTTTAATCCCAGAAATCCCAGGCACAGAAAAACAATTGAGGTGGAGAAAAAAATGCCTCCCATTTCGCACATGCTACCCTCTTGAGATTGATATTTTTTGATCATTTTAAAAACAGCCGAGCTACAAAGTTTCAATACTATCTAGTGTTGCTGACATAAAAAACACAGAATAGGCCCTTCTCTCTGAACCTTGAAAAGAACAATCTCCCTTGATAAGGCTCAATGGTTCCTCACAAACATTACTAATCTGAGAACCACCTGCCGGATGGCTTCTCTCTATGACAACGGTCAGGGAAAATCACTTTATACAAGCACATTCATATACTAGAAGGGAAATTAGAAATGGTTTGGGTTTATTCATATATGTAACTGAGATTAAGAAACCACTAGATCTGCCTCTATGTTTTCGCCTTTTCTTACGTCAAATGGCAACGTAACAAACTCTTAATATGTCCTACGATTGCTTTGGCCCGTCACCCAAGACAACTGAGAAGTAGGTCCTGACATTATGGATCTGACATTACTGTGAAAAGGCTTCTTAATGTATTGGATATTCCTGGCATTTTTTATTTCAGCTCAAGGGGCTTGACAGCAGCACTACATTGTTCAGTTTAGTATGATAATAACTAGAAGAAGAATGCATTTTATTCTGGTATTGATGGACCATCTCACATTACATTTAATTTATGCCGACATAAAATCAGGTTCAGTACATAAGAATAAAAAAGGATCTCTACACAGAGTCTTCTCCCAGGAATACAAACAACCACCGAAGATGCCTAAATGCTTATTTGAGCAAGATAAAACATGTATGTCTTTATTTTTCCTTTCGCTTCAGGTTTCCTTTCTCACAGTCCTGATGTGTATGATCTTATCTAGTTCATGTGTGGGAGACTGACTGTGCCCTGACTTGTTAATGTGGTCAGAATTACTGTTAACAGGAAACTTCTGGGAATTCTATCCTAATTGACTAATATTAGGAGTTAGATAAGTCAAATAGGAATAGATAGAAAAATTCACTTTTAATTTGTCCCCAAAATTATTGAAGAATGTATAATGAAGAACCACATATGATTCTTTAATTATTGGTTACACGTGGTTTAATGTTTAATTGTCTTACTCCCTTATTCTACTAATGAGTATTTAATTACAAATAATATTCTGGAACATGTTTCTATTATTAAATCATATTTTTTTCCTCAGAAACATCATCGCTTAAACATGTCTAGCTGAGTTCTCAAACGGTGTTCTGTCAAGGTCGTCTGTGTTGGCTGATTATAGGGGCAGTCTGTAATTTATTAACTACTGTCCATGTTTAATGAATCTCTTTGGTTTCAATCTCATTGTACCTATTCATACAGTATGGTTTAAGCTGAAACCTGGAAAACAGTCTGGAGGTCTTTTAGATGTGTTTCTCCTCTCATTTGTTTATTAGGGTTCACGTATTTTCAACAATTATTTGTCAAAGATGATCCGCACACCGATCTCACCTCTGTAGGACAGAGAGCAAACAAACTAGTGTGTTGCTCAGGCGTCATATGTCAACACTAAATGTGTTGTCGTCTTTTGTGCTCTTTGAAAATGAGCCGATGAAGTTTGTTGGGCGACAGCAGTAAACAAGTTTTTGCTCAGGGCGGTGGAGGAGGGGCAGTGGTGCGTTCACAAAACTGAATCTGTATTACATGTCTGTTCCTGTTTCTGTCTCCAAATGAAGTGGCAGCGAGCACACTCGTCTATCTCTGTGCAAATTCACATCATAGATGAAAGCTGTAAGACCCTTTTTCAACCTGCCTCATGCAGACACACAGAAAGGGATCAAGGTTCTCTACACAGATGGGAAACGTATTTCGTTTAGGCCCATGTTCAGTACTCGGTTAATGGCATGCACACCTAATAAGCTCTCCCATTTGACCTAAAGTGGTCAGTGGACATCAGCCTAAATGCTGTGATCAGCCAATATCCCTCCATAGTCCAGTGATTCACTTCCTCTGTCCACCATTGTCCTTTAAAAGCCCATCAATGCAGAGTGAGGCTTTTAGACTCACTATAAAATGTTTATGCATGCATAACCTCCACTCACTTATTAGATTATAGCATCATGTTCATAAATAACCAGCCATTCTTTTCATTCCCGGATATACCAGCCCCTAGCTTTACAGCAGGCTTAGATCTGTCAGAGACAACAGCCTGGTTCTGGGTTACAGTGTAAATAGACAATACCTGTTTTGTGTTGTGTCTGGGGTTTTGTATTCCTGGAATGTGTGGTGTTAGGACCTCACGTCTCCTGAATAGCTACATTTAGCTGCCTGGCCTGAGGCATGGGTGTCTGTGACACCTCCCCTGCTCTCCATACTCTCAAGGATCCAGTTGAAATAGCACCCTCCCAACTGTGCTCCCAGAGGACCTGCGTTGTCACGTTGTCCAAGTTTTCAGCAAATTGTGTGGCCTGAGGTACTCTCGACCGGTTCTCAAAGTTGTTGTGATGTCATGATAGAACGTCATGAAGAACCTGCTTGAAAGTCTCTCTTTACCTTCTGAGAAAGGAGGGGGGGGAGGGCTTCAAATTCCTTAGCTAAGAAGGATTCTATGGCGGTACTTTCCGCTGAAATGTCCTTGTCCCCTCCCCTGTGTGTCCCTCTTGTGTTTTTCGTCACCTGTAGAGAAATGGCACGCTGCCACTCACCTTGTTGACAGTCAGTTGTTCCCTTGACACATCTTGTACTTTCATTAAGGTGAAAGGTTACTTGTGCAATGTATTACCGAGGTGAGTGAAGACTAGAGAACCACAGCATGCTGGTAAGAGTTCTGGGATAACAGCCAGCAGGCGTGCACTTAGCCTAGAGCAAATCAACCACACCCAACACTCCTGCCTGGAGTCTTTACCTTAACAGTTGTTGTTGAGAAAGAAGCTGGGTGTGCCATTTTCAGTTGCATTCACTCAGCTGCCTCCCCCACCAAGTGTATTCCTCTGACAGATCAATGAGCAAGCTGTTAACACCGAATGAATAGCTCCGGAATTTTAGTTGGCGCACACTTTTTACCTCACGGTTCTTTTAATTCGAGTGAATAGTTAAAAGATGGGTCGTCTTGGCATACAAGCTGATCATTTACAGGGGTTGAAAAAAGTTCACACCGATACAGCTGCAAGATCTTGCAAAGCTGGGCTCATGCAAACGGCATGACGAAGGTGTGTTATCATGGCTTTATCTAAACAGGTATTTCAGGCTGAGACCGGCTTTAGGGTAAAATGACGCCAGGAGGCTCATTGTGTTTTCAAGCTAACAGAGCAGCAGGCTCCTTCAACAACTGTTGACAAGTTAAGACAGAGAGACGGTCCGTTTTAAACAAGATTAAAGGAAATTCTTATTAGTATTATGCTACCCAGGCTTTATAATATTGATTTTCTAAATGATTGTTTGTATCTGAGACACTCAAATAGTTTTTGGTATTTCAGTAGGCTGCACGATGCCAATCAATATGTAGAATATTCCGCAAAGAAAAATGTATCTCCCAACAAATGTGATAATGTAATGCATGTCCAAACCATGTCCAGTTATTAGATGTTGTTTATACTGTAAAAAAACATTCCTGAAGAAATGTAAGATGTGAATGGCTAACAAAAACTTGTTTTAATCTAGTATCCTACGTTTTTGCTTGCATTTTAAACATGTCCACTCCAAATACTCATTACAAATATGCAAACTCATTTACACTCCCATGCGCCTCGTCGTAAACTAGAGTACACTGCCACCTACTGGATAAACCTGGGATGACATCCCCATGCCTGCGTACGTGACGTTCTTCCGCTTCCGTTCTGTTTCCGGAAAAAGATCCTTCAGGTTTGTTTTCCCACTGTCCCACAATCTCAATCTGTTTTTTAAATGGCAGGAGGGACCCGTTTAGAAAACGCAAATCCTTTGATTTTTCAACGATCAGGCGAGCGACTGCAGACGGCAAATGACGAGGACGAAAATGTGTTTGATCCCATCGACGACAGGGAAATATTTGATATCCTTTCGGTGCCTTTTGGAAGCGCTTGATCTAGTAAACAAGGGTTGCCTTCACGTTAGTTGCCATAGGCTGTAATGATGCACACTGCATGCATGTTGTTGTTTTTCAAAGCGAATTGATGCTATTGATATACATTGTGGTGTCAATTTAACCCTTAACCGGCCATACATCTGATCAGATCCATTAATGACCCAGAACACCCACTGTCCCTTGAGGAGTTGAATGTGGTTGAGCAAATACGCGTGCGCGTGAGTTACTCTTAATAGTTTTCCAATTAAGAATTGAAAACTGTATGTATATTTACAGCATAGTAGAGACTGGGGACATACATTCAGTGTTATACTTATATGGTACTTTAGCCACTCCAGTTCACATCATTCATTTGTTTAAGTTACTATTTTATTTATTGACAACTTTCTGGCCCTTCCTTTATGAACACATACTATTGGTTTGTAATATGATTTGAAATGGATGTTAGGATTTGCAAAAGCTGTATTTGATCTTTCGAACATGTCATACTGACCAAAACAATGTAGCCAAACTATGTTTTTTATGTATGCTTTTAACATTGAAAATAATTTGGTCTTTTTATAAGGTATTGTCTTGGTTGTATATTTGAAATGTGATGTTTTATTACTGTGTTATATTCAAAACCGATATAGTATTAATGTCCTATATTATCTGTAAAGGTAAATGACCAACAGAACACTGTGGGTGTGGAGTTCACGCCCACCATACCCCACTGCAGCATGGCGACTCTCATTGGCCTGTCAATCAAAGTCAAGCTGCTGCGGTCACTGCCAGAAAGGTTCAAGGTGGGTCAAATACAGATTTCTTCCCCTGTAAGTTGAGAGAGATAGGTAACATAGTGTGTCATATTTGACTCTATAAATATTTCAGATTGATGTGCGCATCACTCCAGGGACACATGCCTCAGAAGATGCAGGTAAGGCAATGCTACCAAATACTATGTATACTTCTGACCCACTGGAAATGTGAAGAAATAAAAGCTAAAATAAATCTCTCTCAATTATGATTCTGAATTTTTACATTGTTAAAATAAAGTGTTGATCCTAACTGACCTTACTTCTGACTTCAACTATTTTTTAAATTATTGCTTTAGACTGGTCTTTTTTTTTTAGAACTAAACACTCCGTTTTTCTTTGTTCCAGTCAACAAACAGCTAGCGGATAAAGAGAGAGTAGCCGCAGCGCTTGAAAACTCCCAGCTTCTTGAGGTGGTCAACCAGTGTCTGACATCCAAAGCAAGGACACTTTGACCCTCTCGATGAATAACCTTTGCTCATTGAAATGAATTGTGTTTTGCTTTAATGTTTAGGATTAAATTAAAATGTCAGTTTCTAAAACAATGCGGGCAAACAAAGTGTTTTAGAAAAATTACATAAAGCAAACGATGTCAAGGTTCATCAGAAAATAAATCAACACAAATAAAAAGCATACCTTGGTTTTGAAACCAATAACACGAATGATGACAGCATTAAGTGTGATTGAATTAAAAAGATAATGGCGTTTGTTTACTATATTATAATATTTTATAAATATGAAAAAATATTTATCATTGCTTGATTGAGCTTTACAAAACATTTTTTATGCATGCAGCAGCTGTTAAAGATTTGGTTGTCCTTAAGAGTATGATGGATAGGCCTTCACTGCAAGGATCCTTTCACCAGCCGGACCCAGATAACTTGCATGCAACGAAGGTGGACTTTGCATTCTATATATCAATGGTGATTAACGGCACTGCACAAGTGGATAGGAAAAGTAGACCAAAAGGTTAATGTAAGCTTAGTTTAAGGACAAGCTTTGTCACCCTCTTTAAGCCCTGGAGCAGAGGAATTAAGTGTTCAATTCGATGTTCTAGTTTATTTTCTACATATAATAACAAAAATATTTCCCCATCATGTTTGTATGATCATTTCCTGGGTATCTCCAGTAGGTGGCGACAATACTCCTATTGCAATCTGGTCTCGAAATAAACACACAACCGCAGAAGAAGAATCATCTCTGGCAGGCTAACAGAAAAACATTTTTCATCATGGATAGTTATGAAAACAGACGTCAGCATGACTGTATTAGGGTGTAAAGCGTGACCATTTCCACCGACATGAACGACATCATGGAGGAACAGGAGAGGGACACTCTCCTCGTCGCTGCGCCGGACTCCCGCGACTCAACGCCGGTATGTTTTGGTTAGCATGCTAACGACATTAGCTCACCGCTAGCATCCCAATAACGTTATTGTTAAGTCCAATATAGCTGCCAACGGACAGATCCGCTTGAAATTAGAGCCACCTGTTACATTAGTTTCCTCGTATGTTTTGCGTGTTATCTTGCCAACGTTAAACTAACCAACTAGTTTTCTAAATGTTGTTTTTAAGTAAACGTAAACCTGATAACAAGCTAATGTGGCTCCCTAAGATGTTCCTTTAACGTTAGATGGTCGTAATGGGACCTTTCTATTTCATACATCCCCGATTTTCACATGTCAAGGGTCCTCCTGGCACCACCAGCAGCACCAGACCAAAGCAGGCATCAGCTGTCGGCATCAGCAGACTCGTGGAGAAGAGAGGACCGTACATCATGTCTAAAGCCCCGGCCATTCATATGAAACTACGTAGGTGCTTGAGTTACTAGTTATACATTAGACTGACAATAGCTGTTAAGCGACTGTTTGATGTTGTAGACCTATGTTGTTGTTTCGTGTATGGCATTACATTGAACTGGGATCGAAATGAGAATGCATGATTAGAAAAGAACCCCACTCTGGACCTACTGTGAGCTATGGTGATGCATATTTGTCATGGGGCTATTTGTACTATAATGGCCCTGTGAATTTGGTTAAGGTTTATGAATTGCACTCTACACCAGGATATTTTGCCTTGCTCTTTGAATGATGTCTGCAAGATGACCATCTATCTCTCCAGACTGAAACTTTTTTGAAAACCTGTGGTTTGAAGATAATTTCCCTTCAACATGGTCTGAATACGATCTGGAATTATTCTGAATGGGAAAATTCTCTAAGATTTCTTCAAATGTGTTTTCAGAAAATGAAAGCATAGACTATATAGTATAAAGTCTTAATAGCGTTATCCTTGAATGAGGAGCGTTATCCTTGAATGAGGAGAGCATCAAGTACTGAAAACTGATCATTTGTGACACATTTGACAGAAATTTGACCATTAAATACAATGCATAATTAAGGAAGCACAATATATTTCAATATATTTATCTTAATATAATGTAGCTCCTAAACCAGTATTTATATCACCAGATGTTCTTTCTCATCTTCATTACGGGGACACAAAATGTGTGATTGTAATATGCTATTGTTCTGCTTGTTTTAGAGAAACACAGGGAGATAGCCCGCAAAGCCCTGAAGAAAAAAGGCCTGACTCCGGGAGGTCCTGTGATGCAACAGCCCAGACAAGGAAATAAGAGGTGAGAGCAGACGGGAAGATAGCAGTATGTTTGTAAGGGTGCATGCAGGCAGGAAGGAATTTCAAGAGGAATTCAAAATGTGCCATCTTAGGTTTTTCTTGTTTGTCTTGTAGAACCATCAAATTCAACAAAGGTTATGCCGCTTTGAGTCAGCATGCTGAGGATTCTCTCATTGCATTGGAATCAGACAGGTGAGTAAAGCATTTCTGGCTGTAGGCAGGACATATCCAAACAACCCTGTGTTTAGCTAGCATGTGTAAGGCTGGAATTTAATCAGCATATTTGACAGCAATGTATGCTTTGGCAACACCTCCACGTTTATATATTGGCCATGTTTACTGTAAATGCTGCCTACGTTGACCGAAATATAAATGACTTTTTATGGTGCCGTCGTTTTAAATCCCAGAGTTTTACCGGTTTCTGTCATTTTGTCCTTGCCTCGCAGTGACGATGAGCTGGATGTGGAGCAGTATTCATCAGGATACTCCTCAGCTGAGGTGAGGTTTTCCAGTGTGGTATTTAAAGTCAAAGCAGTGAAAGTATTTTTTATTATCATATGTACCATCGAGGGACATGCATCATACTGAACAATGAAATTCTTGTGACATGGCATCTACGTAGTGAAGAATAAAAATAAGAATAACAAAAGCAGAGTTAACAGCAGAATATGCAGAATATTCATACATAGCTACAAGATATACATAACAAAACTTAAATACTATAGTAAAAATGATGTAGTGCCAGTAGTGGATACATCAGATAAGTATATAAAACTTAAATACTGTAGTAAAAGTGATGTAGTGCCAGTAGTGGATACATCAGATAAGTATATAAAACTTAAATACTGTAGTAAAAGTGATGTAGTGCCAGTAGTGGATACATCAGATAAGTATATAAAACTTAAATACTGTAGTAAAAGTGATGTAGTGCCAGTAGTGGATACATCAGATAAGTATATCAGTGCTGCTGGTATATTGTACCAGGGTCTATCAATATATACAGTGCTTTGCATAGGTATTCATATTCCCAGGCCAATTTGTTATATAACTCAATTACAATGCAGTCCCGTGGTACTTTGGACTCTCACATATTCTGTTGTTTTGCTTCAGTATTCTGGTACATCGGATTTGAAGCGATGTTTAAGATGTTAAGATGTTTAAGGGCCGACTGTCAGCTTTAATTTGAGGGTATTTAAACCAATAAGCCATTAATCGTGTTGTAATTACAGTCCTGTTTAAATCAGGAAACATTCAGACATTTGCTACTCAGCTATTTCTTGGCCAGGTGTGTGTTTTTGCGTTGTTAGTTCACACACAAGAGATCATGCAATAAATATAGAGGTGACTGTAGGTGTGGCATTAGTATTTGTCGTCTGTTTCTGAAGGGCTCGCCAATCCAACTTGTAAGAAGTGCTTCAGGAAGCATGGGGTGAAATCGCTTCAGATTACCGTAACAAATTGGCAACTAGAATGCCAAAGTTCTGCAAGGCTGTAGACACTGGAAATGGAAGATAAAAGCAAAGTTTGAAGGACAAAATTATTATTTCAGTTAAAAATCATAATTTCTCATTGCCATATCAATTACTATTTCCTACTTACTAATTTTGCTATATTTTTTATTGAGACAAATTTTAAATGAACTGTTCATAAGTATTGCCCAGAAAAAAAGTTTATTTCAACGTACCTCAGTCAGCTTATTGCCCCCAGCATCCAGAATTGTGCCTAAGAGTGTATTTGTTTTAGTCTGGTCAGGGGGTTGGGCAGAGGAAAGATGTTGTGGAGACCCGTCTTATTGAACCTTCCCAACCTGGAAAAATATGCCAGTGAGATGTCTCGCTCTGGGGGAATAAGCAGACCAGAGTGGCTTTTTGTAGCGTCTCCGGTTCTTATAATTCTACTGCTGGCATCTTGAACTCTCCACAGGTGCACCCAGACCTGAGCAAGCAGCTCCTACAGGACGGATACCGACTGGATGAGATCCCTGACGACGAAGACCTGGACCTCATTCCCCCTAAAGCCATGGGCTCCTCCATCTGCTGCTGTGCTGAAGGCCCGTCCTGCTCCGTTCAGTGAGGAGAGACCCGGCTCAGCCTGCCTCTCTCTCTTTATAAACCCGTTGCCCAGAGACCTTAGCCACTGTCTAAGCCAAGTGAGGCCTAACCCTAAATCTCCCTCAACATGGCCGCTTAGTGCAGTCCATACCCAAACTGACATTAAATGTGGGCTGTGGAAGCAGGACTCTCTGTCGAAACAGGACTCTGTGTCACCGTTGATGGTTGACCCCTGTGTTATTTTGAAACTTCACAAGTTGGACACCCTGTTACCACACTGAAAAAGGCCGGCCAGGGTGATTCGTCTTTGATCGTCTAATGGGGAAAGTGACTTCCTTAATGTCCTCTTTGACCTACCAGGTGTTACTCACAGATCTTTTGGGACATTGAGGATTTATATGCATTGTAATATGCATACAAAAAAAACGGTTTGAGCTGTTTTTTGAAGGATGATTTTTTTTAAAGGCAAGTCCGCTGAAAACTAACCAAAAATGTAGCATCCCCGAACTATAAATATATTGATTGGCATTGTTTTACATCTTAACATTTTGCATCTCTGTGGTATTTACCTGGGATCTAATGTTAGACGCCCGTCTGTGGCTTTGTGATTTACTACACTATTGACTTAAATATGAATTTATTCGTTAAATTATAGTATATGGATACTAGCACTTAACTCTAGTGGCAAGCTGCCTTCTAATGCTGTGTCCACGGACCCCAATGTGTTTAATGTAAAAATGTTACAAAATGGCACTGTTATTTCTGTAAGGTTACAACAATGAAATCTGTGACCAGTCTAGTCCAGCATATTAAAGATGAGAATTACAGCTCATGACGTCACTGAGGTTAACCACTACCTAAGGGCAGTGGTGTACACAAAAACAATATAACCTGTCTGACAGGTGTCAAGAGTGTCATTAGTTCTCCCTCAAGAGCCCTTGTGTGGCTAATATAAGAAGTGTGTTTGTGTTTGCTAACCATTGTTTATTTTTGGCAGTGTGGAAGATGTGCGTGACAGTTGGAGTACTTGACCTGTGTAGATAAATGTACATAATTACTGCGTACCATAACACTATGTGCAGTCAGTATACGGCACTATTCTGTACTATGCCAATAATGGGCTGATCTGCTTCGGGATTAAAACAATATATCAAGTGTTACTGAGCGTTTAATGCAATATCTTATTGGAAAAACACGTTTTTGTATTTCATTATAATTATTGTATTTGCAATTTATATAATTCATAAATATATACGTCATTTTGTTTGTGTTCTTTTCTGGTTTGTTGGGGGGGACTACAGCCTTGAGGGTGATCTTCACAGAGTACTTTCAATCCACATCTGTCTCAAATGTTTATCATGTAGAACCCTTAGAATACGGTTGAGTTGGTTCGATGAGATGATCATCACTCGAAAGGCAGGTTGATAAAGCAATTAGAAAACATGTCAGCCACATGGGGGCAGAAGTGAGCTGTTGTTATGTTATTCCATAGAGTGGAAAGTTGCTCCACTATACTGTTACTTGCTGTCTTGTCACAGTGTTTTTAGCTTGGCAAGATATTTTCATAGCATACATTTAGCTTAATCGTGTTTGCATATGTAATATGCCTAAATTGCTATTGCTAATTGTATGTTGGCTATATCATTGTTGGGCTAATATGTCAATTACACTATACGCACGTTATCTATACGTTTGCAATGCAATTGCATTGAGGGAATACACTCCAGACAGCCAGATATCTGTTATGCACGGGTGTAATAGGCTCTATATTACATGGATCCGAGGTTAGTGGTGCAATAGTCAGATATGCAAACGCGCAGGCGCAGTAACTGTTCTACTGGTGAAACAGTGGAACCCTGAACTTGTTGCTGTCAGTGGGCGGGTCCTAATAATGTGAGGGGAGGGGAGGGGTGGGGTGTGGGAGTCACCTCCACGCAAAGCTGATTCGAGATATGAGATCAGGACATTTCTCGTGTCCGTCATTCTCTAAATAAAAATAAGTAGCGCCGAGAGAGAGAGACAGGGGTTTATTTCCGAGGCACAGCCTGTGTGCTCATATAGTGATATCAGCTGGTGGACACATTGTACCCCCTCCCCCCGCGCGCGCGTGCACGTGCACAACTCCTCTGTTTACAAGTGACTGAACGCGTGCCAGGCACAGAGGGAGAAGGAGAACCCAGGTTGGAAGGAGGGATGGTGGACAACAACAGTAAGGCACAAATGGTGAGTTGTGAGTCGGCTCGGTCGCGGCCGTGTCACGGTTAACCGGACTATTATCTGTGTTTGGTGTTGATTGTTGACAGTTTGTTGCCCGTTTTTGCAGTTGTTTACTGGCCCCCTGCATTTAAATTCCATGCATAATATAAAACATGCATTTAAATTCCATGCATAATATAAAACATGCATTTAAATTCCAAGCATAATATAAAAACATGCATTTACCACGCATGCATTTAGCCCTGTAATGACGTGAACATAATATCTGCACAGATCGGTGTAGTCATGTGCGGGGACACCAGCCTGCCAGCCAGGCTACAACCCTTAAGCTGATTCATTCATGCATATTTTCTGGAGCTCCGCCATAATGCATCCGGAAGGCAAAAGCTTACTGACTGCCTCCAAACGGAGAACATTTCATTGCATTTTCTTATATTCTACCTATTTCAAACTGTTATCATTGCTATAACACTTTCATTGTACATATTGTGAGCTTTTCGTGTAGGCTACAGGACTATTGTAACTTTAATGTTTAGGAAAAACATCTGTGCGAGGTTTCGTTGCTCAGAATTGTTTCAAAGTTTATTGAAAGTGTATTGTTGTGTCAATCGGATTTTGGCTCATGTTAATATTTTATCTACTCATATTTTATGAGTCTTTCGCTTCCAATTTAACAGACATGAACTACAGGACAGAGTGGTTGTGTAATGTATGCATGTATCCATTACTACCAATCTATAGGGCCATTGTGCATTCTATACGTTTACTGGTGTAATGTAGATATATTATAGTGAAAACATGCTGTTCAAACCCACTAAGACATGTTGTGTTTGTTTCTGCCTACAACCGTGTTTGCCTGTGACTTCTCAGAAATTCTGACTTTAGTTGTTGTCTAAATAGTCGAGGTTTTTGTGATGCTCTTCATCGCTGAAGACATTCAGTACTCATTTCAATTGTGGTTTTGTGGTTCTGCTATTTGACGTCATTCTCACGTCCCTTTTCAGCCCAGCATGTCTCAGGAGAGCGGTCTGGGGGGTGGCTATCCTCAGGCAGGCACGGCAGGTGGGATGAAGCTGGAGGCTGTCATGGAGCAGCTGCAACGCCAGCAGCAGGCCAGGCTGGAGATGGAGCACAAGGAGAGGCGACTGCGCGAGGCCCACATCATGTACGCCCAGCAGGTAGCGGCACAGCAGGCCATTCTTGCTGCGGCCCGGGCTTCTGGGGCTGCCTTCATGGGCAAAGCCTTGGGTGTGGGGGCACCTGGAGGAGGCCAACTCTCCCGGGTCTCCAACCAGAGCATTGTGGACTCAGAGAGGGAGGATGAGGAGGACCGAGGACAGGATTCGGGGGATGAAGACGACGACGAGGAGATGATGGAGGGAGACGAGGGAAGCGACGACGACGAGGAGGAGGAGGGAGGGGCTAGTGGTCTGAAGTATCTCCGTAAACAGACCTTAGCTCTACAGCAGGGTGCCTCTCGTCTCCCACCGCATTCACTTGGCAGTTTCTCCACCTCGGGGCCCCAGCGGGCCCCATCGCCACCTGTCAGAGTGAAGCTGGAGCCTGATGAGAATCTCTATCCCTCAGAGCCCCTCTCAGCCACCTCCCCCAACGGGCATGCTGATTGGAATAGCTTTGATGACCACTTCAAACAGGTAAGGCCACCCCGACTGTCTGTCTACTCTCTTTATTACAGCCAGCTATTCTCTGCCTTATGCGCCATAGTTTTCCCCGTCCGATTGATTGACGTCCGCTCATGGCATATTTAAATCAGACTAGACTTAAGAATAGTCACTAAAATGGCATCAATGTTATGCCATCTCCTCCCTAAACACTGTGAGTCAACACAAAGCTGTGTAATGAAAACACAGATGTCCCCTCGGCAAGTAAACGTCACGCAGTGGGACATTTTCCACTCCTGTTGTGTCGGATTGTTTTGATCGCCCTGTTTTTTGAGCGCAGGGATATTTGGGTTCAACACAGATAATTCAGATGGGATCTTTGAGGAACACTTCAAATCTGTGGCGGATTAGGCCTTTTTGTCGCACAATGCAGTTCAAAAGTTTCAAAAAGTTTCAAAAGAGTCAAATACATTGGATTGTCTAGTTTGACAAACAGGCCCATCACAGGACCTTGACCTTAACGCTCAGTTTTATTAAATAGTACCCGCAAAACACCAGTCTCAAAGTCCGTGAAGAGGCGACTTGAAGCGGAGATGCTGGACTTTTAGGTAAAGTTGCAAATAAAGAGCCAAACTTTAGACCGGCCAATTAAAAATATATATACGATTAGCATGGTGATTAAGCACAGACACTGGCCAGAAGATGAACTCTGCCTAGAAGGCCAGCTACACTAGACATTTCCAACATTCACAATGTCAACACTGTAATTCGGATTAATTTGATGTTATTTTAATGTATGTATCTGAGTGACCCCCCGAAGACAGTGCACCTGGATAAGAGTCCTAGATGTGTGCACTGGCCGAGGGCCAATCACGTGTGTTGCTCCCTGTCACTTTGCTCCGTCGCGCTCACTGATTCGCTGTCTCTGAGCGGGCTTGGCACGGGTCCAGCTTTCGGAGAGGAGCCAGCTGTATGTAGTGTTTTGAGGTTGCGGGCGGGCGGGCAGACACACGGCACACGGGAGGGTAGAGTTATCCAAATGCATGGTCATGTTGTTAACATTCTGAAGTGTCCGGGCAACGTGCCAACTGTACTTTTTCACCGAAGGTAAATATTTCCTCACTCCTGTTACAGCACTGATCGGTAGCCAAGCTGAGTCTGTGTTGGGGAATTTAGTGGCCCTGCAGCCCATTAGAGTCAGATATAAAATAACATGTTACAGTGGAGTTGACAGACAGAAGGCAGATCTGTCATGTGAATTTGACTGACCTGTTTTTTTTTATGTACTACACCATCATTTCCCAAGGGTTTTATAACTGTCTATTTGCAGGGGAAACAGATCTTAACGGTCACACTGCTTTTTATCAAATTTACCTCCACACGGAGATGGTGGAACGAGAAAATTATATTAGACTGAGCCTTGGTTTAGAGGCTAGCAGGTAGTGCTGTGGTTTGAGTTGGCTACAGTTAACGCCAAGGACAGACAGACATAGAAATTAGGGCGGAGCAGCCTTCTGGCTGTCACAGATCACACTCAACAACAAAATTCATTGCATTTTGTCCAATGTTTGGCAAATTGCTTTTACAGCTGTACATTTCCAGGGATTCCACAATATAATATTAAAATACTTGGTATTAAAATTCTCAGTGTTACTGGGATTGAGAACTGTACTATTATTCAAATTGATCTATGTTATTGTTCTTTTTCATACAGTTTCTTATCATCTTTATTCTGGAAGGACTAGAAAACCATTAGGATTTTTTTTTTTTGATCAGTTGTTTAGAAATGCCAACAACAAATTGCAAGATGGAGAACCAATTTTTAAGGAAAGATTTAAGAGATATTGTCCAGTTAGAAACATTTAGAAAAACAGTTTGGCATGGTATGGCTAAAAGTATTCACAAAGATCAGTTCAGTAGCCTTTGCATATTTGGCGTCAAGGTTTTGATGAGATCCAGCAGGAAAATAAAATGCCAGTAGTTACTTCAGTAGTTAGTTGTTGTTTCTTTGGCTAGTATACGCTTGAATAAGTGCAACGCAGAAACTGTTGTGCCTAGGCCTTCACACAAACTGACATTGTCTCTTACTGCTTCTGTTCAGCATGTTTTCATTTGGACAAACTCCGCGATGCACACAGGCATCCAAGAATAATATCTCTTATTTCATTTATCTCACATAAGTTGGGTTCTGGTTGTGAAGAGGTCTGTGTTTAATTGTTTATGACAAAGGTCCCTTGCCTTGAAACGTTTGGCAAGCAATAGCTCATGTTTACGATTTGAAGAAGCCTTACAGTGTGGTTAGGATTAGGGGCAGGGCTAGTCTGGAAGTTTGAAGCATGAGGTAGCCTTCTTATGGAATTCTTACCTTGTGTTCATTTTCAAGCTTTTGGCTCTAGGCTAAGTACCTTTTTGAACAGGCTAACAAAATACATGTCATTCTTCAATTTCAAAAACGAATTTGAACTTTCTCTCCAATCTGCAATAAATACGTGAAAACCAGTCAGTGAAATGCATGTCAATATGCGAACGTGCCGTTTGACTGAGGCCATTTTACGTTGGCTTAACTTGGCTACCATAAACACACGTTGAAACATGACCAACTGTGATTTGGATTGTAAGTTCACGTAATCGTGACCAGCTGGTGTAGCCTACAATGTTGGGAGAAACTGTTTTCCACAATTTTACGAACTTTATTTCTTGCTTTTATCCTGAAGAAATTATATTAGGAAATTCATACAAATGCATGCATACTTAACATAATGGACAAATTGGAGAATTCAATGCCTATCTGTGAAAATATAGCTGAGAAGGAATGTTGACCCACTCTTCTAACTTAAATAGCCTAAACACTTTGTTTTTTTGTAGCAAGAATTGCTTGTTTTAGGAACTGACACAACTTCTCCTATTAAACAGTCAAATATCACGAAACATGTTAAAACTATTTTAATGAGGTGTACTTTGAGATTTTCTGAACTCACTCTTTTGTTTTAGTCATTCACGCCTGAGAGGACAAGGTGAGGTGATTGGCCTAACAGTGGGATGAGTTTTGATACTTTTTACATGTGTGTGATACAGTGTAATTAAAACATATAAACATCTATCTGGAACCTTAAAAATATAAATATGTATTGGAATTGATGTGTCCTCTCAAATTCACCCTGGACAATACGCATATTTACGAGTCCTGCATAGCGTCCTACTCTCAGTTGAATACAGGTGGTTGCCATGAACACCCCCTATTGATTATTCAAATTGAGATTTGCCAGCGATTTGACTTTGTTCGTGTGAAATCTGACATTGTGTGGATAGAATGTAGTGGGAGCCCTGCACTGCTCTGAACAATAACTCGTATTGTTAGGAGACAAACATTTACATGTTGTAGCTTCACAGATCTCTGTTGGCGCTGCTCTCATGCTTTGAAGTCCACAGAGCAGAGGGCAGGGCAAGGATTACGCTATAGTCTGACGGACGCAGAGATCAGCCAATTAAAACCAGCAGTTGTTTTATCCACTCCTGCCATATGCTCTCATTCAAGTGTCACTCAGAGGTGATGTGAAACCAGACTGTTCAACAGATATAGAGCTGACTACTGGAAGGGTGTAGGCCTGTTTTCCCACTGACACCAATAACCAGAGCAGTAGGTGTATCCGAGCATAGGAGATCAGTAGTCTGGCTATCTCTGGTGTGGTTCTTTTATTAGGCCAGCGTACTGGGCATGGGGGTTGGGGAGGCATTGTGGAACCAGAATTGGTCTGGCCTTTTTTTTGTTTCCTCTCTTTTATCTTTCCTGTCATTATGTCAGCTCTGCAGTATTTAATGACAACTCATCTCTTGTGGCAGTTTCAGGTTGCACCGCTAATGGGGGAGGGGGAACAGCGGAGGCCGGGGGACCTTTTTAATGGCATTGTGTTCAAGAGGCTGGAGTCCTCCTAGATGCTACGAATACCATTCTGCCATTTTATAAATAAAACGAGGGCGGGGTATTCACATGTTTGTGTCACAATACACTGTAGTTGTCGAACATAGTTCCAAGTAGACTTTTACCTTAGGTGAAATTAAGAAATGTAAAAAGACCCACGACCTAACACATTTAGCGGCTATTGACTTGAGGAGATGATTCTATTTGTCTTCCAAAAATGCCTTTTTACGACAGCCTTCGCTGTCTGTGTCAAAGGAGAATGCTGTTAAGATGGGGGGGAGAGAGTTTCTGTGTTTAATGTCATTGACGTATGTGACGTGACCTCGCCCATGCCCTAAACGGCAGAGTAAATAAGTGTCAAACAAGGAGATGAATAAAGGCATTGCGTATTGTGTCGCCTGGGCGGCTCAGGAGTGTTCATGGGTCTTCGGCAGGCTTCTTTCTTTTCTTCATTCTGCTGTAGAATAAAAGCCAACTAATTGACTTCTTGTATCCCCCCCGCCCCCTCCTCAATATAATGGGATTTATTGGCAAACGGAAAGTGTTTTAACTTTTTACGCATACGAAAAACTAAATAATAATAGTGAAGAAAAAAAATTGCGACTGAAAGTTTACAGCAGAGTTTTGAAGGAAAAGAAACATTCGCTATACAAAGAAGTGTACGAATGTGCTTCTAAAGTGTGGAGCTAGTATCCTGTGCTCTTTTGGTCTTCTTGGTAATGCCTCAGGGATTAGTTGTTTTAACCATATCTTCAGACCGTGCCAGAGGACTAGCTGTGCGTCTAGCCCTCGATGGTGGCAGGCAGTGACAGCGTACTCTTTCTAACAGTTGTGCACACGAGCGGTTAAGCTGAACGTCCTCTGATGTCAATACTGCGGTTAGTAATTTAGCTACAATATTGTTTGCACAAGTATGGCATACCAAGCCATAACAAACAGACTGACAACATGTCAACTATGTCACCTCCGTGAAGTTTGTTCAGCGGCTAATTTTAGAATAACCGTATTTGTACATTTGTACACAGAACAGTTGTTGTCAATCAAAAACATTGCTAACCGTTTTGGTTGGAGAGCTAGCAAGAAGAAAAAAACACACACCTGAAAACAAGACACAGTGTTATTGAGGAGATAGATTGAGCTGAAACACACCCCTTGTGATTTTCTTCATAGCCGCTTCTTGGCATTCGTGTGAAGTGGTCAGACTATTTGCATACACAGGTGCTGGTGGTTTTCTGGGTAGCTCATTGTGTTTTTGTTTCTGTCTGGTGTTCTTTCACAAGGGTTGGCAAAGGGAGACCTCATCTGACCAATTCGTTCAATTTGTGACCATTTTCAATGTGTTCAATGTGTATCTGAGTGTAATGTGCTGTGACTTGGAAAACAATCAAGGTATAAAACATGATGATGATCAGAAAAACAACATTCATATCAGGATGCAACAAAATAATCTCAAGCCGACACTGAAACAATTGTAGTGTCACTGTCGGTGTACGACACAGCTGGACTTTTGTTTGCCAGTGTGAGTAGAACATGGTATTTGCATAACAGTTTGGTTATTTAAACGAAATTGTTGTCACGACAGTTGACGGTAGTGTTCAATGGGCTCTAACCGGGGCTTCGTTTTGCATTGTGGCGATGACAGAGACGGAGGAAGGCAGGGAGAGCTGAGCCTCGGTCTGGGAATGACTGCGAGCCTCTCATGTTGCATCGTTAAACTCTAACCCCTGCTATAGCGCCTGCTGCTCGCTGCTGCCCAAACATTAAGACCCGTTTGTTGAATGAATGCGTTGCATAATTTAGCTGTCGCGCCCGCAATGCATCATTCAGGAAGTGGAGTGCGTGCGGCACAGCTGCCTGTGATGCGATCGATGGGAATAGTGTAAGCTAGGTTCTGAGCACGGAGGGAATGCGTGCCCTCGTTTATGGCTCATGTATAACAAATGAGAAAGACAGGGCTTTTTTTCCTTTTCACAGACTCCACCATGCATTTTCACGCGTGTGTGCGCGTGCGTGCGTGCGTGCTCGCTCGCAGGCTAATGTATGTGCTGGGAAGGCTACTGGAAATTCTGTGTTTCCTGTAGGATTTACTTTCTGCAGCGGTGGGATTTGGTGGAGGTGCTCATGGTTGATGAGCCTTTTTTTTGCCTCTGTTGGTGTTTTTTATTTTTTGTTTGGTAGATTGAGTGTTTTTGACTTTTGATGTTGTCTCACACACACACACACACACGCGCTGAGATATAAGAAACACTTGAGAAATGGTGTCATACACCTTTATGCCGTCAGTTCTGAGAGACTGTGGTACAGATACAGGTGCTCCATATCCGTATGACCTGATTATGCACTTAGAAATCTTGTTTTTCTCTGTATTCCCCTTCCTGTGCCACAGAGGAACAGCGCTACCAATGATGCCTGGTGTTCAAATATGTAGTAAGTTATACGTTTGGTATAACTATAGGAGATGGTTGGCCACATTTCATCGGAGAGTAGCAATTCCACATTTGTCTATATATTTCTTCTTGGCCATTTTGTGTGCAGTCAAAGTGTTCCAATGCTAGTCATCTGCGTGAAAATATTCAGGTTGGACAACTTCTACTAGTTATCTTTTCTAGTCCACCCCCCTCCCTGTCTCATCGCAAACTCTACCAACTGGTGTCTGAAAAGGCGACAATGATGGTGACGTGTCCCGCGGAAATTGTCTTCTGAGCTGCTGCTCACTTCAGAATGGTCAACTTTACAAATGTCCGAGGAAACACAGTTCAACGTGTTCGACTGTCAACGTTAGCCGGCTTAGAAGCGCACATCCCACAACAAGCAGTCGCTAGACCACAATGTATCCAAGGGATATTCCACTGGCCCTCCCATAACCAGCATTGAGCTGAGACAGAAGCGGAAATTGAACCCAATTGTAGTGGCTCTTCTGTGCTTGTCTGTCTTCTATCACTTGTTTTCTCTTTTATCCAGGCAAATTCCCTGGTCTAAATAATCTAGACCATCTCTAGAACCAGTGTGCAGCACATGTTTACTGTTCTGCCAATTGCATATGAGGCCTTTCTGAAAAGGATATTGTTTGGATGTACACTGTTTTATTCGTGGTGGTATCTACAGGGCTAGCGTGACCCTGTTGATAATTCGGGGGTTGTGGAGTGTTTGTGAACACAGTCTTTTGTCCACTCAGATGGATCATTTATTAGATGTCTCGCAATGCTAGGAATTTTGTTTTTTGACTGACACATTGGTTACATAGGATTTCTTAAATGATTAAAGTCTGGACAGTACTTCAGAGCTGGCCAGCGTCTCCTAAGAAGGGAAAGGTATCGTCAGCAAGCATTTCCTTGGCTGGACACTAGCCACTTTCCCTTGCGGGACTCCGCATAAAAACTGAACGCAGTTTTAGGATTTATTATCCTAAGTGCTGGTCCAAAGCTGCCTTAGTTTAACTTGTGAAGTGTAGAACTTGGCTCACTTACAGGTTTAATTTGAGCCGTCATATAATGCAGTAACATGGCGTACCCTAGATGAGCCTACATTTCAAGTTCGCTCAGTTATATATTGCCGAATAACATGTCTGGATTTGGAACCATGGGGGCACGTGGGACATGTTAAAGAGGATTTCACTGAGTTTCTATTGTTTTTCTAGATGCATGTTTTACTGTGTAAGCGTAAACATCTTAATAGTTGCACACTGCCTTCCTAAAGTCACATGGTCACTTTCCTGACAGATGAATGGCTGTTGTCGCTGTGATCGTTCTTCCACTAGGTTTTCCCACGTCTGCAGAGGAACCCTGAAGATTTGTTAAAGTGTTAATTTGGTTCTTGGTAATTTTCCTCTCCATGGCCAGCTCTGGGCCAGCTCTGGGAATACTCTTGGTGCTTCTAAACTTCTTCCATTTCACAATGATCGGGGCCCCATTGTGCTCTTGGGAACTTTCCTTGTTTTAGATATTGTTTATAACTTTTCCCGTTTTTATGTCTGTACATAATTTGATCTTGGAGGATTACACTCTGAGGATGGTTTGTTTGTGGCTCTGACATACTTTTTTTTTTTGCATGAAAAAATGCTTGGGTATTTCCTATGTATCTTTTCTGTTTTAGAGTTTTCCGGGGAAATTATGTTACAGCAGAAGAAAAAGTGGTCAAGTGAAGGGGTGTAAAGAGTGAAGCCACCGTACACCATGTATTCAGTGGGATTGAAGTTACTGGCTGTATTTTATTCTATTTTTCTCCTCCAGCCAGTACACATTTCTAAAATAGAAATTCATTTCTTACTCATCTTGTTTTTCCCTCGACATTTTACCTGGTAAAACCTTTTGTCAATGTAGCATTTCTACCTCTAAGCTTAGCAATGCCCCACCCAAAGAAAACATTCCAGACAGATTTAAAGAATTAACTCTTGAAACTGTGTGCGTTCCCATCCGTACAATAGACCCGGCCGGGGAGCGTGTCTCTGTTCTGCATGTCGGGCTGTGATTGGTGTTTCATTCATTACACACAGTGCTTTAAATGGCAGTGAATGGGGAGGAGCTGGAGGAAGGCCACTTGCCTGGTGCAGGGTGAGACAGTTTAAAACCGTCTGGGTCCCACAGGGCACATCTGCTACTAGAAAAGAAACCCCCCTGGTGGGGTTGGTCTGTACTCCTTTAGCGGAACAACTCACATCTCATCGCTCCTCTCTCCACTTCTAGCTTGCTGGTTGACTGACTGACTGACTGCACGCTCACTGCTTAATGTTCAAAAACAAAAGCTTGTCTGACCTGAGCTTGGCCTACTTGGCTGCCAGTGTGTTTGATGTGTCTACTAGTCATGTGCAACTTTGACAATACTATTGCCTGTAAAAACGGTTGAGCAACGTTTATGATGTTTATATGATCTTCTTCCAAACTGCCTGATTTGTTTCTCTTTTTTTGTTGGCCTTCAACGTATAGACGTTTCTTTACACCTCAAGGAGCAAAGGTGCTTCATCTTTGACCCTTCACAGATTACCTTAATACCTGCTGATATATAGTATATATGATTGGGGGGTAGGGGTTCATAATAGGAGGAGATCCAGATGATTAACAGATACAAATAATATTAGATTTTTATTGAAAAGACTGAAGACAGTTCTGTTTTTACACGGCAATGCATTTTCAAGAAGCATTTCATACCCAGATACGTGTCTGCCATTCTAGTTTAGGGTTTATAATGCTACCAGTATGGGACTATGCAGTTAGTGGTCTTTGTGTTACTTTTTCATAATGACACAAGTTTAATATAATCATCGACAATAGCTTTATAAATGTCTTGGTTTGAGGGGTGCAGCCCAATGGGCTTTGTGATATCTGGCCGTCAGGCCAGGTCAGCTTCTTGGACAGTTTTTATTTTTACGTAGCCATATTAGTATTGGTCGATATAGCCTATACCTTGTTGTGTATGAAAATATTTTTTTTTGCTTCAAGTCTGAACTGTTAATTTATTTAGTTGCTTTTGCAATGCAGTTGAAACCTCCAGCAGTTGAAACCTCCAGCAGTTGAAACCTCCAGCAGTTGAAACCTCCAGCAGTTGATGCAAATGAGTCTGGGATCCACACTAAAGTGCACCTGAGTCACTGCTCCTCTACATCTAATTCAATTACAAGGCAAAAGTTCTGACCTGTCAATGCAAATTGTGCACGTCCATTAGAGTTGTGACACCTTCCACCCAAATCGACCCAGGAGAATTGACTTCTTTGGCCCCTAATAGACACTGACCTACTGATGGCTGATGTAATCTGATCAGTCAGTAGCAACCACAAGCCCCTCCCTCCCTCTCACTTCCCCCTTCTCCCGTTCTGTCTTATCTCACTCACTACCCTCCTCTTCCTCTTTCTCTCCATCCTGGTTTTCATTTATTGTTAATGAACAGATCCCTCCCACTTTGGCATATCTCAACACCTGCTCTTTAATGAATCTACCCCCCCCCTCACACACACACACACAGTGACAGAGGAGTGACAGGAATTGGCCAAATGAAACAATGACATCTACCGTGGTCACCGCCAGCTGCAGCCAGGGAGCAGAGCCCCGGTGAGCTTGAATATCCCAGTCTCATCATTCCTTCTATTTAAAGTGTGTCCGTCTCCCTGGAGATATTTACTGGTATCTCGGTAACACCAATGGCCTCTTTAGAATCCCGGGTATCTCTCAGAATCCCGGGTTTGTGTTCGAAGGGAGTGTGGTAAGGTTCGGGTTGGCCCAGTCTGCTAGTAGCCCTGGGGGGTGTCAAACCCGGGTCCGTGTTCTGTTTTAAAGCCTGTTGTTGCGCCTCAGGACTGCAGAGCGGAGCAGTAAAAGGTGTCGGGTCGTTGTTGGCGGCGGTCTAGGCCATCTCCTAACCCTGGAGTTGGTGGTGGTTTGGCTCGGATCCAGGCCAGTGGCAGACAGGCAGGCCCAGAGGCCCGGGTAAACAACAGCAGCACAGCAGCTGACTGGAGCCTGGCACCCTGCCACGCATGAGAGGCAGGAGGCGTGGAGGAGGGAGGGAGGCTTTTCTTTCACGGCCGTCTGCCTCTGCCGACTTCCACTATAGCGCTCTAATGGCATGTGCAGACAACCAGCTCACTAACCTTCTGGTGTTATAAACTCGGTCGTAAACCTGTCTTCACGATAGTCCACAATATGTGGGAGCAGTTCGGACTGATCACCCATGTCTCTCGGGGGCTCGTGAGAGTTTCCGTGAATACGGTCTCTTCAGTTCAGTTTGGTTTTTGACTGAGAACCAATCAGAACGTGAGCACCGTGCACAGCCAGAGCTTGCCCTCAATAACCCCACACGACGTGTGTTTGTTTGATGCGATTGTTGTTGTCGTGGCAGCAAACGCGTCGCCCGCCTCCACGGTGACACGGCTTTGTTTTGTGCACATCGAATTGACCATCTGTTTTACCTGAATTCCCTTAAAAAAGATACCTGTGTTTGCGGTCAAACATCAGTGAAAGCTTCGGAAAGGTGTTTGGCCTCTGACTCAAAGCATGTTGCTGCGTCTAGTCCAGCGCATATTCAGGTTTCAACATCAACCAGTCAATCAAAGTTCTGCGAATGTAAATTGTGCATAAAATCAACACTATAATTATGGTCAGCTGTTTTCCCTTAATGAATGTTCTCATCATTAAATTCTTTATAGGCAATGTATAGATTTGTCAAATTTCGTATTTCTAAAATAATAATAAGTAATTAACTTTAGGCATGTTGGCCAATATCCACAAGCGTGATAGATTATAGATTAGGATGTCACTTGACTAATACAACTTGTGATGCTTATTTGCTAATCTAGTTAATAGACAATCACATTCTAAATAGAACCATGAACCATGCCGGCTGGAGTCAATGATCTCAAAAGCTCTGTTTGTAAATGATTCAAAAGGTTGATAAAATTGGAATTATTAACCTCAAATCTTTGGAAGGGACCGAGTTGGGTCGACATTGAATAGGCACAGTTTTATTGTGCGTCGAGATTGAACATTATCTGTTCAAAAGTTGGGGGCACTTAGCAATGCTCTGGTTTTTTAAAGATTACCATACTTTTTTTGTCTATGAAAATGACTTTCAAATTCAATGTAGATCTTGTTGTAGATAAACCTGTCGTGTTTAGTATGTCTGGAGCGTCAGCGTTTCTGGCTTCGATTACAGGCACAAAATGGCCAAAACTTTCTTCCGAAACTTGTCAGTCTATTCGTTTTCCGAGAAGAGAAGGCTCTTCCATGAGTGTCTAGTTTGAGAAACCGACACCTTACAGGTCTTCAACTGGCAGTTTCACAAAATAGTGCCCGCATAAGTCTCCACGGCAACAGGGGAGGGGTGACTACCCCTTTTCTAAATTATTCTGCTGCACATCTGATAAGATCCTATGTAAATGGTGGCAAATCCTACCTTTCTCAGGCTTGTTACAGTCATCAACAGCTGCAACAGTTTCACATGTAGGTGGGTGCATCAGCCATTTATTTCCTCCCCATGCGAACGTCAAGGTTGAAAGTTCCACCTAAACATGCAGAGAACGGGTTTTGTCATTTTGCTTTTGTCATACCGAAGAATACGATGACGGTTTGCCAACTGTCGACCATTTAATTAATGAATTCCGTTATAAATATGATTTGCACAAGAAATTTGAGAAATATCATGCCTTCTTTTTCTAGCACACTCCTAAAGCTTTTAGTAAGGGTGTAAATGGAACACAATCCCGTATGTCCAATTCCCATTATGATTGGTTGAAGTAATTCCATGAAAATACACGTAATTACGCACTTAAAACATCTGGAGAGCAGAACATGTAATTTTCTCAGATGTTCACTATAATTTAGCGAGGCTTTAATTTAATGCTCTAGCAAATGTTATTCTCTTATTTAGTAAAAACGCTATTTCGTGAACCACAGAGTACCATGAACATTTTAACGCTCAGGACACATTTAATTATCCACATTGGACCTACATAAACCCTGATGTGTTTGTTTCCTCATGCCACATAGTAGCACGTGCTACTCAGATCTGCAACAAATCCTATTGCACACGCTGTAGGAACATATTACTTTTCGCTTGACATGCAAGGCTGCTTTTAATGTTAACTATTAGGAGAGAATTTCAGCCTGGTCTGACTGCTCCCTGTGCATAGTGTTCCAGCCCGTCGTGTGAAGGGAATTTTGTGGGAATGTTCAATAGAGCCGTTTCAGCCAGTGATCTGTGTTATCCGGGCTTCCCTCTGCTAACTCTCTGGTCCCTCGAGGTTCAGATGCGTGTCGGCTAACGTAACACAGTGGCCTGGCTGGATGTTCCAGGGATGGAAAGGGAAGTTCTGAGTACAAATACATCCCGCTAGTTGCCGTGACGTTCGGCAGGAAAAGCCTCTGCTTGTGATGAGAATCTTTATATCCCCTCCAGACAAAGACGTTATTTCCCCATTAAACCGTAGGGGTTTTGGCTCCTAACCCATAACAATTAGACTGGATGTAGTTTAATAGCCGAGTGGCCTTTTGTTTATCTCTGAATGTATAAAATTCCTTTAACTCTGCAGTGTAATTATAATGTGAATAAAAGTGTTTCAGAGAGGCAGCCTCCGTTAGCACTGGATACCAGTGGATGGCCTGCTCTTTTCAAGAGACGAGATATGCAAATTATTCTCAGCCAAAGCGTTTAAATCGAATGGCTCTAATAGACCTCCATAAAATAGCACAAAACAAGGTTGAGCTCGTATTGAAACAATGACGTGGGTTTCACGTGAAAGCACAAATGCATAAGTTGGGAAAGTCGGCCTATTACATGCGAGCCCTCCTGCTGTTCAGTTTAGAAGCTCCTCTGACGGTGTGCCGGTTTGACCGTGGATGTCACGTCACTAGGCTGTTTGCTCGAGCTCCGAAAGGGTCTTTGAAGCAACGAGTGTGAACTTCTGGCCAGCGCAGCTTCTAAACGTTGCATTTACGTGTGGACTGGAAAGGGGAGCGATATAGCGTTGGGCAATGGAGGAGGGGGCCTCTCTGGAGGAATGTGGTGTCTTGGTGGAAGGGCCAGAGCTGAACAAATGAACCGCCAGTTTATTTGGCAAACCAGACTTACTGGTCTCCAGCCGTATAAATGTTTACCCAACATTAACATGTTCGCACACACACACACACTGGCTTTCTATGTTTATCGCGTCTTTGTCCCGTTTCAGAACCTCGGCCTGTGAAGTTGCCATTTATGACAATGTGAAGACGGTTCGTTGGTCACCGGGTGTCTGGTTTGTCCTCTCTTTGCTCTGTAATTGAAGTGATTCATAGAGGGAGTTGGGTGTGTTGGCCCCCGGGGGCCCTCCTGCCGATCACAGGTAGCAACACGCTCTCCCCCTTGGACGTTCGGGCCCCAGCTCCCCCGCCACTTTGTCTGCCGCTCAACGAAGAAAGACCTCTTTCCTTTCTTGAAACATGACTGGACATCGAAAGACGGGCAGGTCCGGATCTGATTAACAGTCCCTGCCAGGCATATTGCGGCGCTATTGGCCTTTTTTCCCTGCATTGTTATAGTTCCAAATGTGAACAGAGAGCGTTTGTTTTTGTTGTGGAGGAATTTTGGCGTACGTTCCACAGTTGGCAGGGAGATTTACTCCTCGTACACATGGAATCACGATTAGTGAGAGCCTGGGGTAGGGCCAGCTTACCATGAGGTCCTTTACAGCAGTTATGGGATAAAGGGCCTTTTCGGCTCCACCCCCTGCCTGCCTGCCACAGCACGAACCTTTTTAAATGATTCCCGCTGAGAGATACAGCCCAATTATTTGATTAGGATTAAAGATAGCTGCCCCCTGCATTGCCTGCTGGTCTCGGTGTGCTGACAGGGCAGTTTGACTGATGGACGTGGCGATGGGCTTTGCAGCTGTCAGGGGACACAAAGCAAAAGTGTCGACACGTAATGAGTTCAGTAACACCCGTTTTTTGCTGTACCTTTAATCTGCCTTAATCCAACACTTCACTTCCTGTCCTGTAATTAATTCACAAAGCAAATGACAGGTTTATTTTTTTACATAGAGGCTCGCAGTTGTGGAAAAGGTTTTATTTATAGAAAGACTGGGAAACATTCACTGGTGTATATTTGTGCTTGGACCTCATGGATAGAACCACGAATGAGGAGTTGCTCTGTTATTATGTTGTATAGAGATTGACTGTGCAGACAAGCACAGTTTTGCAAATGTGTTGTGTTACTATCCAGCTGGGTTTCGTCTTGTCACATGCTTAGCCCAGAGACAACCTTGAGTAAGATCGAAGTACCATCCTTTTCTGTTTTAGAGATTTCTTTAAATCTTTAGTCCCGACAGCCAGACATTTTAGATGCTTAGTAAGGGGAGTGTCATTTTGAGACGCCTGAGAGATGGTTACTGTTTTGCTTTTAGGTTATTGTGAGGTACCTATTCTGAGTCTAAGTTTAGTTGGAAGTTGATGATGTTGTGGTATTGGTGAACTCTGCCTGCAATTGTGGACCCGGCTAAGATTGGCGAACAGTGGCATTTCTACAGCCATGATTTACAGCCCGCTGTTACCATAGTGATGTCGAGAGAAAGGGTGTGGTTCTTGGCTTATGCTTGCATTTCGTCGGTGATTATGGGTTCTCTCATGGATTCAGGCAAACTGGGGACATCGGTTTTTCCGGGGAGAAATCCTCCACACCCGGTCCTCAACATGCTCGTCGTGTGTGTGTGTGTGTGTGGGGTGTGTGTGTGTGTTAGGTCACAGCAGACTCACCGCGATGAGGATGATGATGACGACGATGATATTCCCCGCTCATAGCGCAGTAGTAGATGCCGTAGGATGCTGATTATTGACCCATGCTGTGAGATTGCGTCCGGAGGGGGGTTGAGGAGTTTCCATGTTTGCACATCCAGAGGTATTGATCCAGGCCTCGGTTCGATCCCCGGCCCGGCCCCTTGGGATAAAGCCCAGGGCCGCTAGCATGACTGTCGGATGGACTGAGTCTCTGGGAGATGTGGAGGCTTCATGGGTCTCCAGCTAAATGTTATTTTGACATGTCAGGGACACGTGCCTCTGTTGACCGGCCTGGCGGAGTCCAGGCGTCTGCAGGAGGTGCCGAGTCTGCAGGAGGTGCTAAGTGTGGAGGGCCGAGGTATGGAACTTCATCCAATAGCGTTTTCACAACACAGTGGACCTCTCCCAACCACCGTACAACAGCCACCATCTGGTTAGTCACCAGCAAATGATGCCTCATCCAGCAGGCTTTTTCACAGCAGCTTGACAATGGGCTGTTTGAATGGGAAAATGACAAGCCGTGTAGTAAAGCTTGACCCACTGTTGTGTGCCTGTGTAGATCTGCTGTGGAGAAGATTTGCCCATAGCCAGGTTCTTTAACTTTGGTTTATTTTCTATCCTAAACCAGATATCAGAAAAACCCCATGTCACCATCAAGTAGCTTTGTGTCTTGGGTCCTATTTGGGTCAAGGAGGCGAAAATCACATGATGCATTTATTGCCAACTGACCCTTTCATCCAATAACAGCTGCTTATCAAATTGGGAGAACTGCTGTCAACATCCTGGGCAATAAATATTGTCCCCTCCCCCTTTAGAGCTTCCTACCGCCTGCCATTAACCTTTCCTGTTCCAACACGCTTGGTTCCATCCACCAAAATGGAGTCGTAATTCCAATAATTTGTTGTCTACAGTGGTGGCTACAGTGTTCTCCTTTCTCTGATTTTTGTTTGCAACGATGGAAGGTGCCAGAGTATACATGAATATACCTTGTCCGCATTTTGTTTGTGGATGTTTGTCTACATATGGGTTTCACAATTGAGAATCGGAAACACCAATTTCTATTCTTGTCAGAGACAGTTTGCGTTGTTCTCTGAAGAGAGGAATACACGTCGTCGCGCCAAGACCTTCAGCTTATTGGCAATTAACTTTGATCAATTATAATTATCCATTTCTATAAATCCATGGAAAGGGAGGTGCCGTGGCTCATCGAATCAGATTTGCAAAGTGCATTTGCACATTCTCTTTGTGTGTAATCGAGTTAATGGCGGCAGCATAACATATCAATAGATCACAAATTCTTCACAATGTGGTCGTTAGGTCATTTGAATTCTATGTGTGTGTCAATGGCTCCATTGGGTTCATGTGTTGTTATCCCACTAAAGCTGTGGTGCTGGGATGTGACCAGGGAGCATGTACACAGTCAGACTTGGTGGTCTACATTAGATGCATGGAGCATACAGTGTTATGAGACCAGTATAGTGCAGCTATTTGGCATCATTAATAAGTACGCTGATGACGTTATCTTTACTGTGACCATACACGAACAACCATACTCATATAGGATAAGATTGAACCCTATTATGGCCGCTTCTAGAGCTCAGCAGACGAGACGAAACGATCACAACTACAGAGAGATTGTCAGTTGCGAGCTGCCCAACCAAAACCAAAGTCTGCCGAATGAGTCTTCTGTTTCCGCTCTAAAGCAGTCCACGCCGAACAGAGCTGGAGCACCTGTTGTTCTGGATGACTGCGATTTTGCTCTCTGCATTTGATGAATGGGATCTTTACAGCGGGGCAGATTGCGTGCACGCGTATGTGCTGACTAACTGACAGCTGTCTGCACGGACATCGTCAACCTCTTACTCACCCAGACCGTCCAGACCATTTACCTGTGCCCCGCTGGTAAGTGTTACTTCATCAACTGCAGCGGAAAAACCTGCCGTAAGAATTAGCATCCAGCAGTGCAAATATTTGGATTCTGGACACCCACCCATCAGCATAGTGTGCCAACAGATCCATAGATGAAACAATCCCCTACGGCACTCTAATGCCCCCTCCATAGCTGGGGCGCGAGACAGACGGGTCAGGACAGATGGGCTGACCCAGACCCTGGATTGACTTTCACACAGACATTGGTTCCCTGGGATGTTAGCCCACACCTTGACCCCTGCTCTCAGAAAATGGTACAAGGTAGCTAAGTGTTCCTCAGAGAGGTGCGCGTGTGTGTGTGTGCGCGTGTGCGTGTGTGTGTGACTGCAACAGTTCAAGGCCGATAACACAGCCGTCACTTGTCACTGTCGCTAGTGCTTCTATATTCACACTTAACAGGTAAGAAGGTGCCAGCAGCAGCAGTAGTTAGACACGCGTTCTGATGCCAAACCAACAGGCCTGTAACCAGGGACGTAACCAGGGACGTAACCAGGGACGTAACCAGGGACGTAACCAGGGACGTAACCAGGGACGTAACCAGGGACGTAACCAGGGACGTAACCTGGGACGTAACCTGGGACGTAACCAGGGACGTAACCAGGGACGTAACCAGGGACGTAACCAGGGACGTAACCAGGGACGTAACCTGGGACGTAACCTGGGACGTAACCTGGGACGTAACCTGGGACGTAACCAGGGACGTAACCAGGGACGTAACCAGGGACGTAACCAGGGACGTACAGTAGCAGTGGGTTGTTGACAAGTGATGCTGTGAAGGATGTGGAACGGTCGCAGATTGCCTCAGCCGCTACTCAACGCTGGTTTATTCACCGACAACATGTCGTTCAGCGTGACGAATAATGGCAATACGTTGTGAAAATGTCATCTAAATGTCTTCATAGTGACCCCAGGGGCCTCTCTCTGTTATTTATGCCGTCATGTTTGCAGTGATTCCAGCGGGTTTCTGCATGGTCACAATCTGATTGATCTTCATAAGCATTTGTAATAGTTCAACTTTAACAAAAGCATCCAAGTAGTATGCGATCGTGTGCAAGGGTGGCTAAAACAGTTATTGTAGTATTTCATATGTGCGCTCTTCGTCGTCCTCTCCTAATCTTCGGCTTGACACCCAACGTGTTCGATGAGGAAAACCGTCATATTTCGCTTGTAAAAGTTGTCCGCATTTAGCTTTGAAAACCGACTGATAGTTGGATGTTATGAATCAATGTTTTGTGAGCTAACATCAATGTAATTTTAGACTATCTGGCCTCGGGGCAAATATTAGGACATAGATGTACACACACGTCTGTGTGTGTGTGAGAGGCAGAAAATGACTGACTTTTTATGGTCCTTGGAAACCTTTGACCTCCTGTTGCTGGTTTTCAGGAGTTCTGTTCTGACCAATGAGCTGGCTCCCTGTTGAAACAGGATCCGGTGCTTGTACTCTCTCCACAGACTGATCTCTCCACAGACTGATCTCTCCACAGACTGATCTCTCCACAGACTGATCTCTCCACAGACTGATCTCTCCACAGACTGATCTTTCCAGACTTATTTTGATTTCACAAATCTTCTGGGGTTGGTCTTAAAGGACAAATCCCTGCTCTGCAGATGCCTTTTTAACCTTGTACCCCTATTTTCCTCCCACTCTGTGGGGACAGTAACCCATCTCCCCACCCAGCCTTTATCCCACCCATATCCCAAATAAAGCCACCCCTTCGGTTGAAGGACAGGGGTGCTGCGGTCCCCAGCTCGGTTGAAAGGCCTGTTTGGGGGCCAGGACTGGGCCCAGATGCTTTAGGTCAAATGGAGATGTTAGGTGGCAGGGGGGGGAAGAGCATCGTAGACACACCTACCCGCATGCGTCTTCTACCGGATCTAAAGTAATGCATTGGGAGTGTGTTTGGCTGGGTGTAGTCGGTGTTTGCAGGCTGGGTGTACTCAGTGTTTGTTCTGCCGTCCTTGTGCAGAATGGAAGCGCCGCCTGGGCAGACGAGGCTGACGGCGGACGAGGAGGAAGAGGAGAGGCCTCCAGAGACTTTGCTAAGGTACGTGCGTCTGGTCTGGTGCACATTATGGAGGACCCCACTGCAAAGGCCCTAGCGGTCGTCAAATACCTAGCTGGCAGTAAAGAAAGAATGTTATTCATCTCACGGAAAAGGTCAAAGGTCACCATTTATACAATGCTTGGTTTTTCCCAGTGCTTACTTTATGGTACTTCCTGCGTCCCTTCTTTAATTAGAGGCCTTCTCAAATAAACGAAAACACATGAAACATGATGAAATTGTACATTTTAAATATCTGATAAATAAATGTCGTGTTTTTCTCTTCAGCTGTACGAACTTGATAGTGACCCCAAAAGAAAGGACTTTCTGGATGACCTGTTCACCTACATGCAAAAAAGAGGTAAGATACTGTTTGGAAAGCGCCTTTCACCAAAGTTACCGATGTAGCTCTTTCTATATTTTACTTATTCAAGGGTCTATCCTGAATAATCCACAAAAACATGTATCCACTATCAGACACAGACACAAACAATCACCTCCTTAGAGGCAGGAGAAATCAACTGGAGAAGATGCTTAGACCGTTGTAAACGGCATCCGATTTCGCCGTGTTTCCGGTCCACACACAGGCGTTCCCAGACCAGTTTAGGCTGTGACTAATTCACTAAGCAAACAGCCTGAACGGCTCAGTTGTCTGCCTACCCTCTAAACACTGTGACCACCTCATACTACCACGCTGCTGAGAGCTGAATAATCCGACCTGTGCCTCCCTAGTTAAGTCGTTATCAAATGGAAACGTTTCCTCGTGGTTATAAAACGTTCTCCACATAGTTTTCGGTCACGTTACAACGCCCGGCTGACTACTATTGTGTCTGTGTGTAAAATAGAACACCGTGAAAAGACTCCCACACTGGATGAGAGACTCCACCCCCGCGACCGTCAAGTGACAGGGCCGTGTCCGACCAGTGAACTAGTGAGCCGCTGGAGGCCTGACCCGGCACGTGTCTGTAAGGGTCTTGTTGGGGGTTGATGCATTAGTTAGAGACTGAGACAATATGTCATTGGCCTGTTAGCATCACACTGCCGTGACTGTAGGGAGGTAGGAGGCTTACTCTGGTGGCGTGCTTCGTCTCTGATTTAGTTTGCCTCAAACTGAACATGATCACGTACTTAATTATTGTTTGCCTTTTTTAATTCATCACTCGTAGCAACGAGGTGGCTGCACTCACAGTGTCTGTTACTAGGTACACTAGTTGATTCTCTCTTTAATGTCAGTAACCTGGTTCCCTCTCTTTCTCTCTCTATCTTTCTCTATCTCTCTCTCTCTCTCTCTGTCTCTCTCTCTCTTGCGGCACGAGAGGGAAAGAAACCCTATCTCCTCTGCTTCTCTTTGCTTCAATAAGCGGCACTTGGCTGACCTCCGCTCTCTTCTAAATCGGGGCCTTAATCACGGAGAACAAATTGCTTGGCTGGTTTCCCACTCGCATGTGAGAAAAGGGCCCCCAGCACACATTCCCCAGGTGTACCATGAGAACCAGCCCCCTGATGATGATGATGATGGGTGCCTTATTTATTTTTACTGCTGTATGATCATGTATGTAGTTAGAACAGATTCCTATTTACAGCAACTACTTGCGAGCAGTTGGACTTACCCGTCTGGCTACTGGACAGAACCACAGAGGGTTCACCTTGTCGCCCCTGTGGGATTAGAACCAGTTTGGCCCCACGGGTCCAGTCCGTTGATCCCTCTGTTCTGTTCACACCGTTGCTAGCGATCAAAGTTACTGTGGGAAGACGACAGGTCTGTTAAGGAAACCTGATGCTCTGTTCAATGTTCTGCTGGGGAACCCGGGGTCAGGGTATTCATATGGGCGTCAGTTTGACACGTTCCACCTATCTTCACATCATTGCAGACCAGGTACATCCCATCATTACAATAGTGTTCCCTTAAAGCAGGATAACGCTCACTGCCACAATGCACTCACTGTTCGTGGGATGGGTTCAGAAACATGATGAAAAGTTCAAGGTGTTGCCCTGTCCTCCAAAATGTCCAGGTGACAATTAATCGAGCTCATTTTGTCATCAGTTGTCGTCACAAAGTGATTTTAAAAATGTATCTGTGGGACGGGCTGGACCAACATGTCAGATTCGCACAACCTCACAACTTAAAAGACCACAGGACACCTTGGGAGGTCTTCTAGAGTCCATACGGGTCGGTGCTGTTTTGGCGGCACTCAGAGCACCAACAACATATTAGGCAGGTGGTCATAAAGTTGTGGCTCATCGGTGTGTATATATACGTTTTAACTTGCGGGGGTTTTTTGTTCTTTGAGCGCTGAGTTTGGGGAAACCACAACGTACACTGTTTGAATCCATCTGGACAGCTGACGGCTGACGAGGCGATGTTGGCTGACGAGTGTCGAGTGAAAGAGTTCAGGAGAAGAGTGAAGCTGAGAGGCCCTAATCGAGGGACTATATTCCCCTCCTCCATGCCGAAAGTTTTTGGGAAGTAGGAAATGACAGAAGGGAAACTTACAAGGGAACCCATTTCCTCGCTGGGTGTGTGTGGGCGTGTTTTCCTGCTCGCGTGTATGTGTGTGTTCGTTGTTGAGGAATGTCAGCAGCTGTCTTTAACCCGGTGGGTGTGTAAAGAGGACCATTGACTGAGCTCTACATTAGAGTAACAGCACCTCTGTTCCTGCTGGCTGACGGCTGGTCTCTCTGTAACGGTGTTGTTTATCATATCCATTTCACTCCTTGCTTTCGCTGCTCAGCCGCGGCAATGCGGAGAAAAGCTTTGACACTGTCGTGTCGCTGCTAACCGCCTCAAAGGCTTCAGTTAAGCAGATGGGTGATTGTTTGTTTTGGTTTGACCCCCCCCGCACTAGAGTAGTATGGGGGCAGGGATCGGGTGCAGGGGAGACAGGAGAGGCAATAACGTCGGAGGGGGGAAAAAGGACCGTGCAAAGCAGCCAAATGCCTGGCTGCACTGTCCACTAGGAATGATTAATGGTGCCTGTGTCTGATGGACAGAGTGAGTGTGAGAGACTTCTGTTAAGGGATTCACTGGATCACTGACAAGTGTTTAACAACCCCCAAACTCCACCACAGAAACAGACCCCACAGGAAGAACGTTTGTCAGTGGTTTGATTGACCCCAGTTGTCCGTGTTGTCCACGCCGGAGACCGTTGACACCTAAAAAGACGTGGCACCGGTGGTTGGTTTGACTCTTGACGATTGTGTCAATGTTATTCTAGAGGCAGCCTCCTCCTCTGTAGTAGTAAGGATTCAGATTGTCTAGTTCTCATTTGTTATTCTGTGGTCCGGGGAGAGAAACCCATCTGATGGTTGTTCGAATTAACACCAGCTCGTCTTTGAATTCCAGACGCTTTGGCAACCAGGCCTGTATAGCTTGTAACTAAGTCCTCTCCTCTCCTGGCTGGATTTGCAGCATTGTACTGTTTCCTTATAGGCTTAAACAGACAGACAGTCAGTCAGCAGAGTTGCTCAGAGAAGGTTGCTAAAAAAGAGCCAGTTCACAATGACATGGTGATGTGTGTCGCCAGGCAGCGCTGTGTAGAGGTGAGGGAAAAGTGAAGTCTCAGCACGGGACATGGAGTGTAGCCCAAGGACTGAGTGGTCGCTCCACCAATTACACCACTCTAGGGGATTTGTGTACTGTGTGCATTGCATTACAACACCAAGAGGAGCCAGTGCTCACACTACATCACCTAGATCACATTCACCTCTGTCAGGACTGGAGCTCTCTGGACTGTACACACACACACACACACTATAGCAGGCAGCACTACAATTGGAATATTCTGCGGTCTGTATAGTTGAGGTTTATTTTCAAACACTCACCGTTTCTGGAAATGACTAATAGTTCGTCTCGTTTTGTTATGACTGCATGGGTTTAGTGGGTGAATGAGTGAAATAGTTTCTGACTGAATGTAAACCTGTTGGCTAAGTGTCTGTTAAACGTCAGACCACCATGCGTTTCTCTGTCATGGTCCTACAAATCATTAGTTTCCACATTTAAGGCGACCCAGTATACTGAGTGCTGGTCACATTGATGACTAGCACACGTAGTCACGTTATGAACACCAGGTTGTAAAGATGCTGCTGGAAAATGTCGCCTCCTGTCTCTGTCCTTCCCTCTGTCCCTCACCCGTTTCCTGCTCCTCTCCCACTCCCCAATCTGCCTTCCCTTTTCGCTCTCTGCTCCCCCACCGTGTCTCTCCCCCACACCTCACCCCTCTCCTTTTCCCTCCCCCACACCTCACCCCTCTCCTTTCCCCCCCACTCCTCACCCCTCTCCTGCTCCCCTCTCTCCCTTTCCCTCCCTCACCTCACTCCTCTCCCCTCTTCTGCTTTCCCTCCCCCACTCCTCACCCCCTCCCTGTGTTTATTGTCCTACAGTTCCAGCCAGTGAAACTTGATAACGCCGTGGGGGATATGGGGCAGAGGGGTGTGCACAGGCCGGGGGGGGTGGATTAAGGGGCCTCCTGTCCTACAGAGGATGATTAATGAGACCCTAAAACTAGGGGCCCCGTGTTTGATAGGGGGGGACACCGACGGACAGCAGACAGGGGAAAGCCTGCCGCCTGTCTGTCCTCAAAGAGTGAGAATGGCGTGAGGGACGAGGACTGCGCGGGGGACGAAGACGAAGCCTGTGCGAGGCTGGGGTTGGGCTGGCACAGTGGACTTGGTTCCTGGGTTTACTGAGGAAAGGGTGGGAACCATTGGCTAAATCCGATAGAACCACTGCTTTGTGATCAATGCCTTCTAGACAGATGCCAGAAACGGAAAACTATTCATGGCAGAGCATTTCCTGTCTCCTTTTCTCAAAGATTTGGTAAGGGTGTTTGCTTAACATGTGGGATGTAAGCAAGATGTGAATCAAGTCTGGTCTGATGTATCGGCCGGTACTATCCAGCTCTTCTTTTACAGTTCCTCTGTCTGGCCCGTCTCCCTTTTCTGTCATTTCCTAAAACAGTCCAGTTGATTCCGGGGTGGACTCAGAGACATGAGCATTGCAGATCCAAGTAGAGTGATTCATTTCTAGTTCACAGTCTGTTCCACTCATTACATTTCTATTGGAACATTCTTTAACGTTAAATCCTCTTGAACAGGCGCTGGTTTGCCATTATTCCTTATCCCATTCCCTCTAATTATGACCATAGTCTACACGGGTTTGGATCTCTAAGATGCAGAGATTTTGGGAGAATCCCAATCGCCGGACTCGTGAGTGTCAAAGCAGATCAGGCTCCTAGTTACCTCCGGTTACGGTTACCATGGCGAACGGAGCAGTAAACCCGCCGGTACGACATCAGATCACTTGTAACGTCTGTCATTGCGTTGTCATAGACACAAACCACACCCCCTCGCGGCCTTATGGTTTTGGCCTGTTCTTTAATTTGGTGTGTAGCACTGTGTTGTCCCACACTACGCAGTCATATACTGCGTCTACACAAACACGGTTTTATTGAGATAGATGCTGACAGATGTCTTTACTGTCAGTAGATGCTGGGCTTGTCTGAACCACTCGTTGTGCCTGATGGACGTGTTACATCGCATGTTACAGTCGGGGGTAAGGCGTATTGATCCTGGGAGCTCTCATCTTGTACTTTGTCGGTTGATGTACACTCGTTCTTTCAGCCCACAATGTGCTCAACAGAAATATATAACCTCAGGAATCCATGTAAATGTTTCATGAGCAAAAATCTCTGAAATATTCTATACCCACAGAGTATTTTCTTAATATTTTGTGAGCCCTTTGCTTAATGTCATTAAAGTTAGTTAGGTAAACAAGGTTAGTTAGGTTAGTTATATTAGGTAGGTTAGTTATATTAGTTAGGTTAGGTAGGTTAGTTAAATTAGGTAGGTTAGTTAAGGGTCAAACACATGTGGCACTTTGCTTGTGCTCAGACGCTAGAGCAATTAGCAATTTTTTGACGAGTCACGATTAACAATATTGTTCTCAGTAACACTGAAGAAATACAATGTTTTTTGTTGATTTAATTATTTCTCTTTTGACTTGAGGTTGGTTTATCAGCTAGAACTCTATATTGTTACCATGAGGTTGGTTTATTCGCTCACATTATACAACGCAATTCATTTTAAGAGTCTGAGCTGGAATGAAACCTCCACCAGAACCGCAGAGAGGTTTATTCCTCCTCCTCCACCACCCCTGCTTTCCACAGACACACAGCATCTGGTGCTACTGTATTGACCACATTTGGCTTGTCAGTTGAAGGCTTTATCTGTCTGGGTGTCCATTGATTGTATCAGTTAGCTGTCTTATAAAGAGGAGGCGATTGGTCAACTGGGGGCGCCTGTCAATGGTGCACCTGCCTGTGGTGAGGGCTTTGTTCTCTGTTTAACATAACTGCCTATTAAAAGGGTTTTACACAAGCATTTTTTACAAAACACGATTTAATTTAAATGGCATTAACACAATTCGAATACTATTTTATTTCTATGCTATCAGCCAATAATGTACGACGCGCTGCAAGGCACAACACAGGCGTGCACAGTGATTGGCCAGCACAACACAGGCGTGCACATTGATTGGCCAGCTTAACACAGCCGTGCACAGTGACTGGCCAGCACAACACAGGCGTGCACAGTGATTGGCCAGCACAACACAGGCGTGCACAGTGATTGGCCAGCTCAACACAGGCGTGCACAGTGATTGGCCAGCTCAACACAGCCGTGCACAGTGATTGGCCAGCACAACACAGGCAGGCACAGTGACTGGCCAGCACAACACAGGCAGGCACAGTGATTGGCCAGCTCAACACAGGCGTGAACCCTTGGTGTCAGTGTGAGAGGTTTTTAGTTTTAATGACAAATGGTTTTTTGTTTATTTATGGACTTCTTATATAACAACTAATTTGTCATTATCCTTAGACCTCAGTAGGAGATTGTCTGTCTCGTGTTACTCTGGAAGGTGACATAACAATATTGATTTTCACACATTTGCACAATAGAAAAATGAATCTCTTGCAGGTTTTATTCATAAACCTACGATAAAGCCGTTGTGGTCGCCATGACAGTCCAAGTTATTGTTATTTGACGAGCTCCGGTTTGAACTCGTCTTCGTTACCTCAGGTGAGAATGATGCCACTTCAGCGTTTGTTGTGGAGAATGCTGACATCAAGCCAAGTTTTGATTTAAAAATATATACCTGTGGATTTCACTTTCTTGCACAGTTTTATAATATTTGATCAGAGAAACTGGACTGGTGCAGGCAAGCGTAGGCTATAGTTGGATTTCTGAATTTGATTTCAAGAATTTCACATGTGGGCTAAATCTCCTCCGTGTTTTGTGCCATAATTCCCTGCAGGGAAATCGGTGTACCCCTCCATCTAATTAATTGTTGATCACAATCCAGTCCGTAGAAACCCGGGCCCTTCATAGCCTTGTGGGACCAATGCGATTTAGGTTACAGTTGAAGTAGCCGTCTCACTTTTCCCGCCATCCACCCTTTTTAATTCCTATCCTCGGAATTTCACCGGGCGACCATCTTTATGACCCAGGAAGTCATGTTACTTCCACACTTCGACTCTTCCTTTCTCTCGTAACGCTTTCTTTCAGCCCTTAATGGCGCTGATCTACTTACTGAACTAATTAGTTCCCAATGAGATCGAGTGATCTAAGTCCAAATTCAGGACTGCAGCCAGACCGCTGTTCGCTCTGTCTGTTGGAGCTGCCGTTGTTTTTTCATTGATCAGATGTGTCGAAGGATTTGTTCGCTAACTAAAAAGTCTCATCTCCCTCCGGGCTCAATCAAGGGACGTCCATGTTGTGAGCTGAGTTGAACGAATAATGAAAGGTGTCTCTCTGCCATTTCCTCCTCTAATGTTTGTTCTCGGGTGTCTTGGTTTGTCATGTGACACTACCACCCCCCCCTAAACCCCCACCCTCGGGCCGGGTCGGCACCAGCTGCGCTCGTCTTTGGATCCCCTACATGTTTAGTGGCTCATATTAACCCTCTCTGTAGATGCGTGCCTCGGTATGGCTGCGGTCCGGTCACATATGCATTTCCTACCACTTGATATGAATTGGTCGGTCACGTGACTCATCGCAGTGACTCTGACCAGACTAAATATAGCCAAACTAAATTCCATACCATCATTGGACTTCACCTTCCATGTCCCTGGCTCCAGCATTAAAAATAAGACAAACCATGTCCCAGCAGCAGTAGAGCCTGACAATACAAGTCTGAACGTGTGAACGTGTCAACTCAGTGGCCGTGGTCTCTGGGTAAAATAAACACCGGGCAAGAGCGGTAGACAGGGGTGTGTCTGAGACGGAGCGGCAGAACAGCGGCTGGGAGATGGGGTGCAGGCCCTTGTTTGGTCTATTAGGATAGTGGAGGTGGAGGTGGAGGTAAAGGTGGAGGTGGTGGAGGAGAGGGAGGGTCTAACAGGGTCTCAGAAAGGTCTCATACTGACACGAGGCAGAGGCTGTTTGTGTTTGGTCTGACATTTCTTATTGCGGTCTATAGCATGAGTAGCGCTTTATGCATTACTGTGTCATTGGCCAAAAGTGTGTGTGTGTGTGTGTGTGTGTGTGTGCGCGTGTGCGCGTGTGGGTGTGTGTGTGACTTATGTAATGAGTTCTGGGGGAAATTTGGGGAAATTTGAGAGAAGTGTGATTTTGCTAATTTCACTTTAATCCTTAATTAAATTCAACACATTCCACGTTGTTAAATTAGAATAATTATCTGTATGTTTATCTGTGCCACCTTTTTCGTCTCATCTTTATCAAGGAGGTCTACCTTTTTTGAAAATGACACTCTGTGTGTATATCCTTATAATAGTGACTTCTGAATGCTCTCCTCCTAGCTCTCTCTCTCACTCCTGTGTATATCCTTATAATAGTGACTTCTGAATGCTCTCCTCCTAGCTCTCTCTCTCACTCCTGTGTATATCCTTATAATAGTGACTTCTGAATGCTCTCCTCCTAGCTCTCTCTCTCACTCCTGTGTATATCCTTATAATAGTGACTTCTGAATGCTCTCCTCCTAGCTCTCTCTCTCACTCCTGTGTATATCCTTATAATAGTGACTTCTGAATGCTCTCCTCCTAGCTCTCTCTCTCTCACTCCTTTCTTCTGATTTCTCTCCCCCTCACCTGACAAGGTTGTGCTGGGTGGAAATGAAATTCCACACCACCAGGCAACACCTTTAGTGAAAAACCCATTTCCTGTGTCATCTTTCCTGCCCTCGTCCACTGGAAGGCTGTCACTCGTGCTCTTAATTATTTAAAGAATGCCGTTCATGTGAAATTAGCTATATTTAATTTACCATCCCGGTGTCAGGGCAACTCCGTTGACTCATTACAGTAACTATTAATGCAGACAGCTGTTTTACACTCAATATACGTCAGCGGTCATCATGACCTTGTGTTGTTTGCAAAATCCAGAGCAGGTTTTTTCAACTGTAGGTAGCACTGTAGAGAGTGCAAAGTGAAGGACATTTGTTTGCTTTAGTTGTTTTTCTCTGCAGTAAGAGACATCCACTCTCTGACTAGTACAAACATCAGTACTTGATTCACACTCTCTATATTTCTCTCTCTCTCCCTTCATATTCCGCTCAATTGAACAAGGAGGTCATAAACTGGGCTGTGTTCAATAATGTCGCTGTTCTGAAACTCCCAGTGGGGTGAGAGGTGGATGTCTCCTGCTCCTCTGCTGCCCGTCTCTGTCTGAACACCAGAAGTACGGAAGTGAAGGAAGGGCTTAGGGAGTGACTCAAGGGGCCTTCACCCCAACAGCACTTCCCACCACGGTGAACCCTGACCTCCACAACCATTAATCACTCGCCTCCTGATGGCCCTGTCCCTGGGGGGAAATCAGTCCGGGGCAAAGGATGAAGCCTGCAGCCAATTACAGATTGTTTCAGTGCGGCAGTGGACAAATCCCTGCTGCCCTCTGAAGGACAGCAGCCAATAATGTCTTGCGTTGGCCGGATCTAATGCTTCAGCAGTTTATATGACTTGATAGCGTTCACCTCCGCCGCTCTTCTACTTATTTTCACATCCGCTGACTGGCTTGTGTTTTCAAGATCAAAACAGGAGGTGTTTAAAGCGATTGTGCCCAGAGGCCTAAAAGACCTAGAACAGATGTTCCTCTCGAAAAATGGTGGGTTGTTATTTCTCACTAATGGCTTTATATCTCCACCTGTGTGCTTAAAGGGGCTTTGGTAAATTGCATTTAATCATTTTCATAAATAGTCTGCAAAGGCAACTGACTACTATTTTGCTGGCAGATTCTGTTGAAACAAGCCCTGGTCTGTTTTTGGGCTTCAGAGTTTAATCTAATGTCTAAATCTGGGAGTAACGAACATACAGATCTACCCCTGTCATGCTGACTGCTATTCTTTAGGTTGGTAAACAGGTCTTACAGCCAGTTATCTAAACTGTTATTAAGCATGACCCCCCCGATATCCCCCACCCACAGATCATGTTACATACACAACACTGAAATAATTCATTTTCACCCTATAGCAAAAGGCATAGAATTGTAATAAAGATGCACAATCAACTCTCTGTCCTATATATCACCAGCGCCGTTATGAGGCCCCTCATGACGAGTTGGGACTTTTTGTGTCTGCTACCACCCTGATCAAAGTTTCCCATCTGCGGACTGAATAAAAAGCCACATTCGTGCAAAAATAGTGCTTTACACGGCTTCCTGAAGCTACTACAAACCGCTGTTGATATTACGGCAGTTGGAATGGAATAGGGTGTGTTGGTGTGAATTGAAGCCTAAATGCTGGATTGTCAGTGTGGGCCGGGTCTATTGTGCCTCGTCTGTTTGAGTCTCATTGTCCAGGGGGATACACGGCTGGCTGTGTTTGAAAACATGGCTTCCTGCTGACCTGCACTTTAATTCAGACATCAATAACCCCCGGCCACCTCTGACCTCTGCAGTTGTACTAATTGTTTGATGCAGGATTGATGTCCTCGCAGCGTGGCATTAAATAACTGTGTCCTGGACCCGGGGCTGGGCTAGCTGGCGGCTTTACTCTGCCACATCACGTTTGCTTTGATAAGTGGTATCTTCTGGAAATGTTGGGCTGGCCTTCTGTTCTGTCGGTCCTCTTTCCCTCTCTGTGTGGTGGGCTCTGTGATTGGCTCTGTGGTGGGATGTGTGATGACTGCTTGTTGTGAAGACTGCTTGTTGTGGTGACTGCTTGTTGTAGTGACAGAAAGTCTAGGTCCACTGTAATGATAGGGTAGTGCACTTTGTTTTACTGACTTGGATTAGTTAGGCTACATTTTCTGAGTCTATTAAAGAACTTGAGAAAAAAATGATAATATTAAGCTTTCGTGAGCTGAAGATAAGTCTATCTAATGTTTTATTCTCTCGTAATGTAAACAAGCCCTTTGAAAGCTGTATTAAGAGCACGCTTTGTTGATGGACTATATAGGCTTTATTGTTCTGCACTGTTTTATAGTACCTTCCTTTCTTGTGTGCATTAGTTGAGAGGTTGTCTTTCTGCAGCAGAGCAACCTTTCATCCAACTTCACATTTTGATAAAGGTTGACGTAAAGATGCAACAACTAGCATGGTTCGCTAGCACGACGAGGCTTTTTGTCCGGCATTAAAAACAAAAAGGTGCTGGTCGATAGGATATCAAGTGTTTCTAAAATCACCCAGTCGTTTCTATGTGTCCAGAAATATTTGCAGCAATGTGAACATTGGTATAGATACCCAGATGTGTTGCGAATATTTTCATTTTTTTCACACAATTTAGCATACATTTAGACAGGGGATCTGTGATTTTGCTGGTCTGTTCAACATCCACGTTTATAAAACACTGTGTTTAGATAATAGTAATAATTATTTTATTGTCCAGGGGGTTTTCCTCTGTATGCCCCGCCCCCCTTCTGGACTAACGATCTTACGGCTTAATCAGAGATGACTTGAGCCTTGGAGGAATTGACCGACTCCTGCTATCTTTGGACATTTAATCAGGGCCAGAGCTAATCTCCTCTCCCGATCACATTGCCATTTGAATAAGACATTAATTGATCTTGTTCTGGGTTAAGAGCTACAAGCGGCCTGCAGAGGTTAGTAGGATTGGCTGGTATTAACCACAAATCTGGCCCCGGCCTGGCTACCCGAGTCTCAGCACCGGGCCAGAGGCAGCAAGCAGCTCCCGGCACAGCAGCTGACCAGAGGGGTGTGGTTATCCGGGACCAATCATCTGCATGAGCCTGGTTATTGAGCCTTATAATGGGGGTTATCTATTGTCATCCGCTGGCCAGGATTAACATGTAGTGGCTGAAGAGTCCAGCTGTAACCCTGTTTTACTCACAAGGAGCCAATGCTAGGTTGCAGCCCTGTCTCCTCCATCTCTCCTCTCCTTACCTTCTCCCCCCACCTCCCCACCGCTCCTTCTCCCCCCCCGACGCTCCTTCTCCTACCTGGTGGTCATACCTGGGGGTCATACCTGAGTGTGACACCTGTGTTGTTCCCCCTACAGGGACACCTGTGAACCGCATCCCCATCATGGCCAAGCAGGTCCTGGACCTCTACATGCTCTACAAGCTGGTGACGGAGAAGGGCGGCCTGGTGGAGGTCATCAACAAGAAGATCTGGAGGGAGATCACCAAGGGTCTCAACCTCCCCACGTCCATCACCTCCGCCGCCTTCACCCTCCGCACACAGTGGGTCTCTAGCTAGCTCCTCTCCAATCGGCTGTCTGTCTCTCTATAGGGCGTATGTGTGCCGTCGTTCTAACCCTTGGTGCGTGTGTGCGTGTGTGTCTCCTTTCCTGTCGCATTCCATCCTCCTTCCATTACATCCCACATGTGAGGGGTCTATTGATCTCATAGATTTATTGATTCGATTTGGGTCAGAGTTCACAACCGCGGAGCTGGGCTCTGACTGGGCAACCGGTTTGTCTTCTGCGTGAGGGTTTAGCTCTTCATCTGCCTTCCTTTGTACCAGAGAGCCTTAATGAACCTTTATGTATTTTTAATGCCGGCCTAGCTCAGCCTGCGTGTGCTCTCCAGCATAAGGTCCACCTATCTAATGGCTAGTGCTCTTCGCCCTCTATTGATCCTGTGTGTTCTCTAATATGCGCCTCACATTTATACCTTTTCCTTGGGCGGAAAAATGGCCAGTGACTAATGTAGCCGCACCCTCTGAGACTTTGCTAGATGCCCTCTGAGACCGGCTAGATGCCCTCTGAGACCGGCTAGATGCCCTCTGAGACCGGCTAGATGCCCTCTGAGACGGTCTAGATACCCTCTGAGATGTGCTAGATACCCTCTGAGACCGGCTAGATGCCCTCTGAGACGGTCTAGATACCCTCAGGCACTTGGCAGCCTGTTTGCGTTCACTGCTTCAGTGTATGGTCTTGTCGTGGTCTGATGAGCGGGTACTGTCTTGTGTTCCACCCAGGTACATGAAGTATCTGTACCCATATGAGTGTGACAGGAAAGGCCTGAGTTCTCCGGGCGAGCTTCAGACGGCCATCGACAGTAACCGCCGGGAGGGTCGTCGGCCGAGCTACAGCAGCAGCCTCTTCCGCTTCTCCCCTTCCCCCAGCACCGCCCCTCACATCCTCTCCCCTCCCAAGATGCACCTGTCTGCCCTGGCTGCTGGGGCCCTCAACGGCCTGCAGGTTTCACCCGGCCCTTCTCTGAAAAAAGGTGAGTAGTGAACGATCAACTGCGTCTTAATGAAATGATGTTGGATATATAGTAGTACGTTTAAACAACGCATGATACTGAGAAATACTGGGAAAGTGCCAGCTAAACTATACAGGAAGTTTGATCAAAACGAACAGAAAGGATTTCAGGTAGGTGGGATTAAGAGCTGTGTTCTGGTGCGAAACTCACTGATCTTTACTCAAAACAAATATCCATGGCGCCCTCTGTTGGAATGCTTAGGTTCTGCAGGAGATATTCCCTCCACTGTTCTGATTTTGTCTTTATTAGCCAAAATACCTGTATGCCCTTTTAGTAATGTATTGCAGACATTCTTTATTCAGGTGATGGGAGCCTAATAAACCCACGGAACCTGAAAGTCCATCCCAGCAATGAAGTCTAACTAGTTAGTGGGCTATTTGATGAACATTTAACCAACGTGCTCTCGCTAATAAGACGCAGCCAATATGCAAGTATGTGGTCACATTTATGAGCTGCTGACAAGTCTGTGCAAATATCCAGAGAGCTCAGCATTTTGGGGTACAGCGGGCAGGGTCCTGGCCGCTTTTTCTAATTGGCCAATGCAAATGGGGTTAGCATTAGCAGCAACACAACCGCGCTGTTGTAGCCTAGCAGGTAGCCTAGCGGTTAGCACGTCTGAACCCCCAACAGACCCGAGCTGGCCAAGGTAGCACATCTGTCATTCTGCCCTTGAGCAAGGCAGTTAAGATGAAATGCTCCAACGCTATAGGCTCACATCTGATGTGAATGACAGAGTGATCTCAGTCAAGTTACCTGGCAGAAAACAGGGTTAGACCGGGGTTAGAACAGGGTTAGACCGGGGTTAGAACAGGGTTAGACCGGGGGTAGGTAGAACAGAATGTTCTGAGTGACAAAATTCAAATGCTAACATCCCAATACTAACCCGAAATGAAAACCTTATTTTGAATCTCAAACGGCATTCTTCCTATGTTATATTTATTTTACTTTCAAACTATTTGTAGTGAGATTCTCTTTGCCCGCCTGTTTGGTTCAGTGTGATTCATAATAAATACACCCCGGGCCACAAAACAATTTAATTCATAGCGATAACTTCAGATGGTACATGCAAATACATAAATAAGCAGTGCGTTGTTTTGCGTTCCAGCTAATGATCGGGGCATTGGCGTTGTGATGAAAGTGTCCTGAGTGTGACGACGTACCTGGACATTCTGTCTTTACAGGTGTGGGTGTGTCACACTTAGAGCCCTGGGCTGTACAGACCTTTTACTGCTGATTAATAACATGGCTGAGGTGGACATCAGGAGACTTTATGGTCAGCATGGTTTAGAGCTGTCTGCACACATCAATGGGATCTATCTGAATCACGCTATCATTAGCTTGGTCTTATCTGACCTTCCCTTTTACATTCTTGGAATGTGACTCAGGTGGACATTTCTTCCCTGTTTCTTTCTGAAATAGTCCTTGCTTTCAGCCGATCTACCGACTATTCTTGGTCACGTTTTGGTAGCAAGTTGTTTTTGTTTTATTTATTTTAATTATTAATTAGGCCCATGTGTCTATAAAGGTCTCGCTAACTCAGTTAGACCACAGATCCACCTGAGCAACAACAAAACTTTTACATGTCAATCCAATTAAGGTCATGAAACAGTATCACTGCATGTTTAGGCCGGATCTTGTAAGTGGAGACGGACAGGAAGAGTGAATGTCTCTAAGGTGCTGACTGACTGACTGACTAGCCATTGTTAAATACCATGGTGGACAGAGATGTAGACTGCCAAAAGGAAAAGACAGCCACTTCAGCAATTGTCAAAGTACTGTAATCTTCAAATATTTTATATGATTTTGTTCCATTTCACAGTAATAAAAACCCTTTTCTATCCAATGAATGTAACATTTCATGTCTCCTCCCCGGTTCCTCTCTAGAGGAGAACAACCCACCCATGCTGGCAACGCCTCGTGGTCCCTCCATGGGCTTGGTGCTGGGCCAGCAACAGGTGGCAGGGCTGGCACGGGCTGCCACTCTGGAACAGCTGAGGGAGAAGCTGGAGACTGGCGTGGGCGAAGGTCCCGAGAGGAAGATGGCGCGCCTGGCCGAGGAGCAGCAGCGTCTCATGCAACAGGCCTTCCAACACAACTTTCTGGCCATGGCCTCCCAGGTTCCCATGAATCTCCGCCTGCAGGGGCCCAACACTCGAGGTACATGTCCGGGCCGGGCCCCCTTGACCCGGTTACACACTACACAGCCACACACACAGTCCATAAGTATCAGGCACCTGCAGTGCATTCTGGACGGTTCGAAGACGGGCCACTGCATTTAAACTTCAGCCATTCAGACACAAATGTAAACCGCGGTCCGTCTCTCAGGTATCGCCGGACTTGTTCAGTACCGTCTGCCCGGTTGACGCGCTGTTTATATTTTTCGACATAAGTGGTTTAGGAAAGTGACTGTGTCCATTGTTGCGTCGCGGACTTGCATTGCAAACTGTTTTCATCATTACGCTGTAAAGCGAAGTAAAAAGTTGTTTTACGTTTGCCTCCAAATTAAATTAAGATAGAGCGCTAGCTGTCCCTGTTTGCTACTGCCGCTTACATGTGATGTCTACAGCTGTCTGGTTGAAAGCACGGGCGCTGACACCATCCTGTCATTACGTTTTCTAGCATGGACGCAAATGTAACATCCGGGTGTTGATCAATACGAGAAATTCTTTACTTAAGCCTCGGACAGACATCACGAATTTGGGCACCAGTCTTCCCTCAAAGGTTGAGACCCAGTTTGGTCCTGGCTAAAGACTTCAACATCACTATGATGTTAATAATCTCTTGTCTACAACACAGGAGAAGCATGACGTTTGTTGGGTAATTCATATGAACTTCCTGTGGTTGTGAAAAAGCACGAGAATGAACACAAGAAGAAATGCGTGGCTAATTTTTTACCGTAAAAACAATCTGGGTGTTATCCGTAATGTCGACATGCCCTCCAGCTGTTGGCTAATTCTAACATGCCAAGACCCTTCGCTGTAATAATGCAACTCGAGAAACCAATTAGTCCCAGTGAAAATGAATTCAATTGCAACATAGTTTCAGTGCACTGTCATCGCAAACATCCGTTTTGTCTTCAACAAGTCATGCACGTGGAACGTGTCTGTTGTTTCAATGGGGAACGGTAAAATGTTTGCATGGACGTATGTTGAAACGGGACGGAAGGTGATCTTGTGACATGTGTCTCTTTCTCCACAGTGAGTCACACAGATGTATACTGCAACACGCCCACAAGGAAATGTGCGTGTAACAATCCATTTATCATTACTGCATGTCGCCTGAACTCCACTAGATATTAAAATATCCAATGCCGTGTTACATGTTTGTGTCTTTTCCCTGTTCGTACGCCCGTTTTTTGTGGTTGGATGTTCTTGTTTTCGTCCACAGTGGTTTAACCGTCGTTGTCTTTGGTTCTTTCAGATGAGAAACAGCAGGACATGGCCCTCAGCATCTCTACCAATGGATCTGCTAGCATTAGTGTGTCCGTGGAGGTTAACGGCACACTCTATTCAGGTGTGTGTGTGTGTGTCGTGGGGGGGGGGTTGTGAGTGGGCATTGATTGGTGGGTAGGTGAGTGGGGGCAAAATCAAAGGCATGAGGTTGTTTGACAGGTTTTACTCTTGTCCTTCTGTGCTTCTCTTGCAGGAACACTGTTCGCTCAGAAGTCCGGCTCCCACGGGACTGGCATGTCTTCTGCCGCCACAGTGCCCCCTGCTGGACACAGCACCGGGCTGGGGTTTGCACCCTCTACCCACAGTCCCAGCTCTTCCTCCTCCTCCAAGGGACCTGGCTCGGCCGAGCCCTCAACCAGTGGCTCGCCTTAGCTGGGGCTCCCCAACTTTTGCTGTCCAGGCTTTTCCTCACTACCCAAGCCCAGCATGAAAACAAACGCGTTGAGGAATCAATAAGAAAGAACACTGACTGCTGCACAACGAATACCTCATTGCTCCTGTTAACTTTGGCTGTCCATTTATGAATACACCTACTGAAGTACATCTTATGAGAACATGCGCACGCACACACACACACACACAGCTATGCATTCTGTATCTCAACACTTGAGCACATACACACGTCACACACACACACACACACACACACACTAAATACACACTAATCCAAAATACCTGCTAAAAACAATCAACGTTCAGCCAAAACCCACTGACAGGTGTTCACAATTGAGTTCACCAGTGAGCTTGAAGAGTTTTAATTTTTTTGTTGACAGTTTTTTTTTGTCTTGATTTAGTATTTTAAACCTTTTTAAATAGTTTTACTTTCTTTTTTGAATACAACAAATTGAGTAACCTGCAGTGGTGCAGCTGTACTCAATCACATCACCTGAATGAATTTGTCTCTTTCTATCCATCATAATCACACGGTAATCTCATTACAGCGCTGACGTTTTCACGACAGCCTGATTTTCAGAGTTGTTTATAAGCCCAAGTGTAATACCTCATATATATTTATATATATAATCAACCCAAGGACATACTGCCTCGTCTTCGATCTGGTGCAAGACTATGGTGGCCCTTGTGTTCGACAGGGCGTAGTGGATCAGAATTTGCTTTGGACTTGTACTGTTTTCAGTACCAACAGATTCTCCGACCTCTTAAGAACTAGCGTGCTCCATTCTCAGTTTACCACTCTGCAGCTATCTATCAACTAATCAGAAAGGTAGAGGCGGTGTCCTGGTCCCGGCTGTAGAGTCTGTTTCCGAAAAGTTCAAAACCACAGAAACGGGAGAGAAATAAACGGGTTCTCCTCCATAACACAGTGAACAGACCCGAAGTGTTTTTACTACAAACCTTTTCAAACCTCATATCAGCATCTCAATTTGGGAGGCGCCTTTCTCAGGAAGCACCGTGACGGCTCTTATTATCGACCCACTTTGTCATTTAAGAAGGATCACAGAATGAATGCACAAGTCTATCCAGGCTGTTTTCAAAGAATACCTCAGACTCTCCAGGAGAAATACACTACATACCTCATTGCTGGAAAGCCAACTGACCCTGTAAAAGTCACCAGTCCACAGGAGCGGAAATCTCCGGAAGGAAGGCTGGACATAATACTGTACATACTGACTGGACTGCTGGGTTTTTGGGGCGATTATTTTACCAAGCTGAACTGGGACGTGCTTGTTCCCCCTCCTGTCAAATCTGTATTTGTTTTGTCCGTTTCATTAGGTTTGATTTGTACTGTGTTTTATAAATCTATTTCAGAGTATTGCTCTGCGCGTGTGCGAGCAGGTTCCCAGTATTTTTGCCACAGACACACAACTTCTGGTCTGTGGTCGCCTCGGGTCATTGCACAGCTGAATATCAAAGATTGTCCCAGTCCTCTTCTCTGGTTCCCCTACCCAGTCTACATCCTGTTTAGTTTAGCTGTGTCTGGGTACAATTTGTTTTAGAATGGGATTTCCACCGAGGCCATCCTGTATGGTCGCGGCTGTTCAAGTTGTCTGTTTGGCTAACATTTGGTTTCCTTAGCATCTTCATCTGAACCTGTGAGTGTGTCTTGGACCTGCTATTGTTCTGGCTGGACTAACCCGTATTACCTGAGATGTACCGGGCATATGTGTCAATGAGTTGTACGGTTGATGTTATCAAAAGCTCTCTGGCCAGAAGAAGACAGAGAAAGTGTAGCACGACTGGTTTCTCTATCGCAGTTCAAACCCACTTTCACAGTATTACTCACAAACTGTTCAGATAATCATTTCTCTAAATTTTCAGACATACAAGTAAATTAAATTAAATAGATTTCCGGCGTCATCTATTTTGAATGTCAGTTGTTTAACAGAACCTTTGTAACCCAGATCCCCCGTAATCTCTGAAATGGGCTGCCCTGTTGCTTTTGGTAAACCGTGTTTCAGTTGTTATGTGTTGGGGCTCGTCGGCCATTTGAATTTTAGACCACTGGCATGGATTAGAGGACCCCAACAACATACACGATGACTAAAAAGACACATGCAATCCCTGAAAAGTAAAAAATATCATGTCCTCATTTTATCAAGGTCAATAATCTAGTTGCTGCCTTAAAATCAACTGCACGGTTTGGGAACTCTGGGAAGAATTACAGTTTCATCTTCAAGCTTAATCCTTTGAAGAGTAAACTTCATTATCTTTTTAAATTCAATCAGATTTAATACTGTCATCATTCGTGTAATGGGTTTTTAAACCAAAGTATGCTATTTATTTGTGTTTTCTTTTTCTGATGGACCTTGACATCTTAGGTCATTTTTTAAAAAACACTTTGTTTGCCCTTGTTGTTTTAGAAAATGACATTTCAATTTGATCCAATCAGTGACTGTCAGACAGTGTAGCCTTACAGCCTTTTCGTGTGTGTGTGTGTGTGTGTGTGTGTGTGTGTGTGTATAAGTGTGAGGTGTGGTAGAAAACTGTTTACCAACAGTTAAATGGTGTTATCACATTGTTGGCAGTTATGTTGTCTCATAGTGTAATGCCATAAGGATCCTGCAGGCTGTCCTCTAGTCACAACATCATGACAACTGAACAGTACGTTTACATTTAAGAGCAGACGCACTGGATACGTGCATAAGGAAGAACATACAGTTGTTTTTTAAACAGTGCTTTTAAGAGCTATAAGAGACCTAGCCATACTGTGTGTGTGTGTGTGTTCCAGGCCCACATGTACCGAGAAGACCTAAAGTCTGCACATTGATAGTAAAACCTGACATATCAGTCCCGACAAGGCTTTAGGCTGGTCCCAACATGGGAAATGTGATTTCTGGTTAGGTTTGTGGGAAAACGTACAATTGGGTATAGGTTTAGATATGGATTTACTTGTATGTTTAGGCATTAGGGGTTAGGTTCAGGGATGATGGATAGGCAACATGAATTTCAGGGTTTCAGGTCCCCCACAAGGATAGATAAAGGTGTGTTTGTGCGCGTGTGTGTGTGAGCTCTTAAAGACCTACCTCAGGGCATTGGGCTGCAGTTATTGTTGTATTTGATATTGATTTTAACCAAGCGTATATTGAGGGACACGTCCAAATGCACAGCTTTCATAGTGACTCGCTAGATGCTATTTTAGACTGGTTTTGGCTGCAGCGGCGAGGTTACATCACTCAGGAAACTGTGAAGTTAAAAGTCTGCAGCAGTACCTTGTCCCTGGATGGTTTGGATTTTATTAGATTTTGAATTGTATAAATCGAACCTGATCTCTGTGATCCAGGTGTATATGCAAGTGGTTATTGAATACCTCATTTATAAATTGTATGTTGTTTTTGACTTGTACAATGCTCCGTATATATAAGTTGATCAATGGGGTTTGTGCATATTTTTGTACTGTTATTATTATGGATACGATGACGAAGACGATAATAATAATGTTACTGATATTATAGTTCTCTTATTTGATTGAAGCAAAATTAGGACAAAACACGTGAATGCTTGTAATTCTGATTTGTGCTGATTGTATTTAAGAGGAGCACCTTTTCCCAAGTGAGTTTAACACATTCAGTTTTGTTCCCGTTAGTAATATAAAGATATGGTTCTCAGGGCTTTAAACTTGTATGTCATGATAAAGTTTTACTTTATATCTCATCTCTCGTGCGTGCTTTTTGTGTGGCTTGGATGGATGACGTCTCCCTCCTGCGTGTGACTGTGTGGGTTTTACAGGCCCCGTCGGTGTTGATGTAGGAAGGGAGAAGTGTGATTGGAAAATGCTAATACAGTTACAGGAATTGTCATTGTAACAACATAACCCAAAGTAGAACACATTTGTTGTATCGACGGCTTCCCACGCTTCCTTTATATTGTGACGTACCTTTAAGCACTTTCACAGCCACACAATTAAAACCGTTAAAGCGTGGGCTCTCGCAATGAGCAGGGGGGCTCTCGCAATGAGCAGGGGGCTCTCGCAATGAGCAGGGGGCTCTCGCAATGAGCAGGGGGCTCTCGCAATGAGCAGGGGGCTCTCGCAATGAGCAGGGGGCTCTCGCAATGAGCAGGGGGCTCTCGCAATGAGCAGGGGGGCTCTCGCAATGAGCAGGGGGCTCTCGCAATGAGCAGGGGGGCTCTCGCAATGACAGTTGTTGGAAGATTCCGGTGTCGTTCGACGCCCCTCAAACATTTGATGGTATTTCTTCACAAAGGAAAGGACTCTGCGTGGAAATGCCCCCGCTGTTTGTTCCTTTTCCCCACCAACACTATATTTTACTGCACCTTTCCCCTTTACTGTGTAATTTCCCATCAGATACACAACCGAGATCTGAGCGCCAAAAAAAATAAAATCAATACCATCTTCCTCTAGAGATTTCATTACAGCTTAGGCCACTGGTATTGGCACTGCGCAATCTTGCCTCTAAGCAATAACAACTTGCTTATCTTTTCGTCTGCCCTTACCAAACGAGACTGGTATGTTCTAGCTAGTCTAAGGGTGGGATAGATATTAAGCAAGTGTCTAAAACCAGAATTATGGAGAATACAAGTCCATGGCTAACTGATAGACGGACCGGCACAAGAGTTATATGGAGAATTTCAAACAAGACTCAAGATACTCACTCCACATTTTTCAGTTTGAATATAATTTCTTCTGAACTGTAGTTCCTATCCATTGCTCAATCGTACGCTACTGATAGCCACAATCCCATGATCCGCCTAAAAGCCGCGTTCAGAGAAGATATAAGTGCCCAGAGGATCAACGCTCTGGGTGAGAAGTGAGGAAGGAAACAAGGCAACGGCAATCTGCACACGACTTCCGGCTCAGCCCCCGGCATGGCAGGTGGAAAAGAGAAAGGCAGTTGATATACGAAGTTCAAATACAAAGATGACTATACCGACCAAGATAAATCTTGCACATGAAAGTGCTATAAACACCGGCATTACATATCATAAGCATTGATATTAGTTTTCCATGGCAGAAACGGGAAATATAAAAAGAAGCAGTAACAATCCAGCAACCGTTGTGAAGTTTAATATGCAGCGCTAATTTTGTTCCCCCCACACCCCCATCTGCTTCCTCTAACTCGCTTATCTTCGGAACGCAGACTGAAAATGTTGTTTCAAACGAATGAAACCAGATGTCATTAAGGCTTGTTCCTCACGTAATAACCCCACAATGTCCTCATTCAGTTGTAACTTCACATGCAAAGGCCACAGGAGTTTTTTTTAACTATTTATCTGGTACACTAAACACGAAAGTAACAAGTCAGTAGTTTGTGTGGCCGCAAAGCACAACTAAAGCAATTTTCTTTAGTAGACTCTTGTGTAAATTTGTCAACTAATCCTGTATTAAATAATACCAAGCTTCTTGAAGGATTTGCGACTGACTGCTTTTATATCAGACCACACAAGAACTGTTGAATTTTATGCTTTTAAGTTTATTCCAATTTTTTATAGCGCTTTAAGCAAATACAAACTTACTGTCAAGAAATTATTTCCTAACAAATACAATAAAATGCAGTTATAGCAACTGTAAAAATGTGAAATATGGACAATATGAATATGTTTCATAAATATAAATAACAAAGTGTAGCTGTGCATATAAACGGTAACATTAAAATAAACTAATGTGCATTGAATAGCATAGAAAGTGATCAGAGCTTAAGGACGTCAATTAAAAAAAATGCAATATGACCAGTAGATTTAAATGTAGCTCATTTAGAATTCTTATGGCCTGGGGGCAAATACTGTTTGTGAGACTGGTAGACTCTGCCCTGACGCTGTTGTCGCCCAGATGACAGCAGTGAGAACACAAGACACAGCGCAGACAGTCAGTCCACACGCCGATTTATGGCCACCATCGAAAATGCCTACAATCTGTTGCCTAGGGAACGGATGGCAGCAGGATGCACTGTGGGAAAAAGACGACGACTGCAAGAAATTACAAAAAATATCTAAGGCGCTGTGTGATAATAGTCCAGTGAGATTTCTGAGTGAATGTGGAGTAGGGTATAGTCAGTTTGGTTCCAGAGGCATGTTCCTCCTGCTGTAAGAAAATAAACTATTCTTGTGACGAGAGGTTTTGTCCTGATGGACCTCATCCTTCTGCCAGAGGGGAGAGTTCTAAATAGTCCACTTACAGGGTGACTGGGATCAGCCTCCATCATTACCACTCACTTCAGTTTCCTGGAGGTGTGTAGGTGGCATAGAGACAGCAGATTGCAGACAATGACCCGCTCTGCAACACAGATGAAGCGCTGAAGCCTGCCCTTGACACACCAGGACACCCTCATGGGTCTTATAGGGTGCATGCCTCCATTAGTCGGCACAGGTTTGGCGGCACACAGAGGACCCATGGCATATTAGGCCATAATGTTTTGGCGCATCAGTGCATCTATTATATTAAATTCAGAAAATAGATTTTCTATACATTCAGTTACCAGACCGGGCAACAAACATACCATTATTACACAACGTTAATAGAAGAATCTCAAAGTGCTTAAAAATCAATTGCATGTTTCAATACAAAAAACATATTCAGTGCCCACTGACGCATTGCAGAACTGACAGATTCTATTCTCCACATTTTCATCACAATCCATTGCAATGTGAAAATAGCTGTTTGACCTACATTCTTTCAGTTCCTTGTGAAACAAATTCTTCTTGGTCACTATTTCTGGAGTAAAGTGCAGCCATGTCTAAAGGTGGCCATACAACTTTAGACTTATGAAGAAAAAATGTTAAATATATAAATTATCATCTCCAATTGCTTATCCGTGGACGGACCCCAAACTTTCCTTTTCCTGGCCACATTAACCAGCTCTGACTCCTGGATCCAGAGGCGTTCCCAGGTCAGTGTGGAAATATAATTTCTCCACTTAGTCCTGGGTCTTCCCCGATGCCTCCACCCATCTGGATGTGCCAGGAACACCTCCCTAGGGAGGCGCCCAGTGGGTATCTTTACTAGATGCCGGAACCACCTCAACTGTCTCCGTTCTTCGCGTAGGAGCGGCAGCTCTACTCAGAGTTCCTCACGGATGACTGAGCTTCTCACCATATCTCTAAATGAGGCCTGCCACCTTCCTGAGAAAACCCATTTTGGCCGCTTGTACACGCAAATCTCGTTCTTTCGGGTATCACCCAGCCTTCATGACCATACTTTTTTCTCTAATGTTCTCTGTAACTATAAGAACTCAAGCAAGCCTACAAGGAAGCAAGCAATTCCACAGCATTGTGGGTGGTCACTACCGCAATTAATGCAATGCAACAGAAATTAAAAAAACAGCCGATATCCTAGGTGATTTCTGTCCTTGAATTCTTTGGTTGTCAACATGTGTGTTTTTGTATGAAGACCTTTACTGTACATCTACTGTAGAAATAAACAAAATAACCTGGGTAGGTTCTTATTGACTGGATGGCACATGGATTTCTTTCAACATAACCGGTTAGAATTATAAATATTAATAATGATATATTATGACATGCCTGTTCATGTGTAAAGGGCCCTTGAAATCACAGATTATGCTTATCACGTCCAAGCAGTGTGGCTGAAATGAGTCCGATTAACAGCCCGCCAGAACAGCCTTGGACCCGGGCCGTTTATCAGAGTGGTACCAAAAGAAGCGTTAAGACCATCCAAAAGCAGACTGTATAGAAAGAGGCCAGGCCTGTGGCTCCACTGCCCAGCTTCACAGAGAACATTGCCAGGGTCGTTCTGTAGCCCCTCTCCTCAGACATACAACTGTATTCTCCCTCTTGTTCTGGACTCATACTTTCTATTAGCAGGATACACTTGTGCTCAGCTTCGATATGGGCACACGGCGTTGGGGTGTTGTTGCCACTGTGTCTCCAGCTGATTTCAGCGTGGTTGGAAAGGGTCGGGCACTGCAGGACATACGGTGAAGAGACAGGAACTCTGACTTGTTTTGGGGAGACAACTAAAAAGAAGGAAAAATATATATATATTCCATGACTGACAGTTGTGGATGGTTTTCAACCTGTAAATGATTGTTTAAGTATAGTACATGTGTTTGTATTTATGCAGGAATAACTGTAACACACCTTTACTTGAAGTAGCTCCATTTATCTTGCATACGATAGGATTTCCATTATCCACATCCTGAATTGTTATACTGTAAAAAGGATATTTAGTTTTTTAACTTGGTCTAATTTGTTGAACACAAATGAAGCCTATTCTGTACTATTCCTTCAGTTTCTGCTTCCTGCCATTCTTTTTGCTCACAGGTTCATTCGTCCTGTCTATAATACTACTATTACTACCGGACAGTGAGCAAAGTAAACCTCACAACAGAGGGTCTTTGATAGGTTGTGTGTGGATGTGAGGGAGGGAGGAAATGAAACCATGAAGTGAAAACAAACATTTTCCGCTTATACAAGTCACATACAAATGACACATTCTTGGCCTGACACTAGGTTCAATGTAGACACACAGGGTTGACAAAACAGTAGACACACAGGGTTGATGAAACAGTAGGGTTGATGAAACAGTAGACACACAGGGTTGACGAAACAGTAGACACACAGGGTTGACGAAACAATAGACACACAGGGTTGACGAAACAGTAGACACACAGGGTTGACGAAACAGTAGACACACAGGGTTGACGAAACAGTAGACACACAGGGTTGACGAAACAGTAGACACACAGGGTTGACGAAACAGTAGACACACAGGGTTGACGAAACAGTAGACACACAGGGTTGACGAAACAGTAGACACACAGGGTTGACGAAACAGTAGACACACAGGGTTGACGAAACAGTAGACACACAGGGTTGACGAAACAGTAGACACACAGGGTTGACGAAACAGTAGACACACAGGGTTGACGAAACAGTAGACACACAGGGTTGACGAAACAGTAGACACACAGGGTTGACGAAACAGTAGACACACAGGGTTGACGAAACAGTAGACACACAGGGTTGACGAAACACTAGACACACAGGGTTGCTGAAACGGTAGACACACAGGGTTGATAAAACAGTAGACACACAGGGTTGATAAAACAGTAGACACACAGGGTTGATGAAACAGTAGACACACAGGGTTGATGAAACAGTAGACACACAGGGTTGATAAAACAGTAGACACAGGGTTGATAAAACAGTAGACACAAGTTATTTGTAGACTTGCAACCCGTAATATAGATCAATCTAAAAGGAACCGAGTTATACACATCGAGCATAGCAGCCCCATACTAGCCAACAGAAAACATCGACCACGAAATGATTTCCTTTCAAACTAGAGATACTAACAGCCAAACTAAATGCAGCGATGAGGATACCACATTTGCTCTCATAAAAACCACATATGATAAATCTATTTAAGAATCATAGTGAACACGGCTAATGGTTGATACGGTTTTCTCTTACTTTGTAGCTGTGGTACATCTATTGCCGTCCCAGCCACAGTATGGGTCTCTGGACATTACACATTCTTCACAATGGTCTCCATACCGTGCACAGCTAACCAGGTCAATCTGAACCAGCTCTCTGCTGGTGCCCACATACAGCTTCCTCTGGAACGCAACACAAGAGCATTGGTGATCACTGTGATCTGCAGATAGCGGTTCGGTCTTTCAAATGGACACTGTTTGAAATGTTTCTCTTTTACTTGATTACTTTGAAGCAGTCTCTGTTGAATCTTAATGGAAAAGTGTCAGTACAGGCTGTGTTATGGGGGTGTGTCGGTACGGGCTGTGTCAGTACAGGCTGTGTTATGGGGATGTGTCTGTACGGGCTGTGTCAGTACAGGCTGTGTTATGGGGATGTGTCTGTACGGGCTGTGTCAGTACAGGCTGTGTTATGGGGATGTGTCTGTACGGGCTGTGTTACTTGACTCACCGTGGAGGAGTTTAGCCACATGCTGAGGATATGGGTCCTCTGGTTGAAAGGTTGTATCTCAACAATGATGAAGCCCTGACCATTTCTTTCCAGAAACGTATGAATCCTTCCATCTTCTGGTAAACACACACACACCCGTATACACAAACCCCCACACACACACAAGCTAGTTTCAGAATGATGTCATCAATTATTGAGGATATGACTAAAAAGTTTAACCACTATAAAGGAAGTGTGTGTGTGTTTGTGTTAGGCATGTAATCACAAAGTTTGTAATAGATTTTAGCAGATCATACAAAGTAACTTTCAACATAACTTGGTGAAACTATCCAGTCATCGTACTTCACCCTGGTACAGATAAGATTGTTTGGCACAATCTATGATGCAGTCGATACTGTCTTTAAATATTCACACCCCTTAGTCTGGATTATACTAGTCTAATTAGACATACCCAAAGATCAGGACAGGATGTGAGTCTGTCAGGCCTAATCTCATAGTAATGTCAATCAGGTTTCTGTATCAGTTCCCTGCCCTATTGAAACATAAAGTGTCTCTCGAACTACCTAGAAAAGCTTAATAAGGATTTCTGCGCAGTTTTAATGTAACGGTAAAGCTGGAAGGACGACACACATGCAGAGCTTCTGTGGAACACATTTGCCTTATTTTAAACATAAAACACAAACACAAGACAGCAAATGGACTCTACATACACAAACTCAAATAGGCTTTCTAATTAGGGCAACAAGGCAGCCGCCACTAATTGGCGAGCGAACACAGAATACTTAGACGGCTGTTATGCCCTGATATCCATCTAGGGCATCTATAAAGAGGGCTAGACTTCCTGGCAGTGAAGTAACCATAATTCTTTTTAAAGAAGCCCTTGAGACAAGCCGTTCTAGAACTTTTAAATTGAACAGTGTCATGCGGTCAGCTGACAGTGTCACAATACACCCTGCAGTTACACCCTGCAGTACCATGTTTGCCTAACAACGGGTATTGCATCTTCCTTAAAAGCATAAAGGTTCTTCAATTTGTTTACAGGTTCTCTACAACTTTTTCCCGGGTACAAAGTCATGTTTCAACACTGTTACGACAATGTTGCATACAAAAACCGACCATGAAAAAATACAAACATCTCTCAGCCTTGAATATAACCTTAAAAGTGGAGAAATGTGAAACCCATGGAGATGAAGTTGGCCAGTAAGTGCGTTGGAAAGAGGAAGTGTTCAGGCATAAATAACCATGGGTGTTTATCTAGTTCACACCACGTTTTTTTTAAACGTTATCGAGTAGATTAAATTTCCACCTCTTTCTCTTTTGCTTCCTTTTCAATAACTACTTCACATAAGGCCGGACAACACAAATGCAAATCAAATCACCTAACGGCTAAACTGTCTGTTAAGTCCAAGTCTTGTATTTGTGAAATGCAGCTAATATAAAAGCTAATTTCACAATGACATTCTTTGTCACCTGGCACGCATCATCTAGGCAGTAATCATTTAAGAAAATATAAAGCAAGAAAAATATCCCAAATGTTTATACAATAAAAACTAGTAGCCATTGTAGAACTGAGGAATATGGCGAATGTGAAGCAAAATTCTTCATATATAAGTGTAGTGATTCATTTAAATGGGAACATCAAAATATACCATATCTTTACTACATATTGTCTTGTATTGTCATGTGAACAATTAACTCTACTGATAGCTAAAACCATGTCCCATAAGATCGCCCCACATCTAAAGGAGATCAAAACAACCATGTTACCTAGAGACAGAAGCAGGACCGTCCTGTTGCCTTGGATACTGTCCACATTGATGTGGTTGTAGTGGTGGTGAGTGACCATGAGAGGCTTGTTGTGGTCTCCCACCCAATCCTCCATCTCTAAACGTGTGTTCGCCATCTTCAGAACGTCGCTTGGGAGTTTAATACTGTCTTCAACACACTGCAAACGGATAGCAAACGTTATGACAACGTTATGTTTTGTTTAACAACCAAACAATACAGTCAAATAAAAGGTACAGCAGATGAGTAGAGCTGACTATTGTTCCGACATATCCAGTATATTTGTCCTACCTCCCCGGGTCGTGGCTTGGGAATGGGATCTGTTTGTCCCTTGAACTTGGAGGTAGTGAAGACGTGGTCAATATCTTCAACTCTGTACACACAAATGGCTCTTGTGCCCCTAAGGACAGACACAGGCTCAGCAAATTTCCAAAACCACCCCCCCAACTAAGAAAATGTCAGTATCAGATGTCGGCATTCAGTAAAGGGCAGAGAAACAGATGCTTTAAGGTTAGATAATTACCTATGAATGAGCAAGTCGAATCAAAACTGCCATTGTGATCAAAGACTACCAATCCGAACACATATATAGTATGTATTATGTTTTAGAACTTTTTCTTGAAATCTGAATTTGTACAATGCATATAAAAAGTCTGCACACACAAAAGATAAATCACGTCAGAACCTTTTCTACCTTTAATGTAACCTACAACGTCAACAATTCATTTGAAAAACAAACTGAAATCTTTGAGGCGGAAAAGTAAAAAGCGTACAATAACTTATAATTATTATTATATTATATATTATTAATAATTATCTTATAACTGGGGATGTGGCTGGGTTCAGAATTAACCAATCACATTCAAACTCACTCAAATAGAAGTCATTATACACCTACCATCATTTCAAGGGATTTCCTGACAAGTTTTTATTTCTCAAAGATTTCAGATTCAGGAGCTTGGCAAATTTAATTGGTGATCATGTGACCAAAGTGCACTTTTAAGATGACATGTAGACAATAAGCTGTTACATGACCTCAGTCATAAGCCGTACCATGACCTCAGTCATAAGCTGTAGCATGAGCCCTGTGCCTGTTGGCTAGTTTCTGCTGGCTAGTTTCTGTGGGTTAGTTTCACTGGATGACGCATCTTCAGAATGTCCTCCTACCAGGCATCCTTGAAGAGTGTGTAGATCCTGGTGTCCTGCCACCTATCAGCCACAACAGTGGTCACCTCCACTAGGTCGGTAAAGTACAGCTTCCTGTCAGGGTCTCCACAATAGAGCCTGGAATTCAGCATGGACGTCCACTTCATCTGCAGAATGTTCTTAGGTCCTCCACGGTCGGCCTAGAAAACCCATACAACCACAAACATGCTGTAATAATAGCAAACCATGTGCCACTACAAAGACTAGACAATTTCAGGTAGAGTATATCATGGAATTTGGTACAAGTGGTACAGTGGCGTGCGTCACAGGTGAAAGAAATCTAAGAAGACACATCCATACTACAAATATTATGGTTACATGTTGTAGCTAGGAATCGCAGACCCTCTGAAAATGTATATTCTGGGCCTCCTCAGTAATGGACAACATTAATATTACTACAACCTGTTGACATGTCCACATTTCTCTTTGTTGAGACAGGCCTGATCACATAAGAGTGCGGAGAAACAACATCCTAGCAGGACTTACCACGCAAACCTGAGCAACACGAGGAACCCAGAGGTGAGACCTCCCACTTTGGTCTGTGTTCTTCTCTATGTAAAAGGTGTATAATCTGTCCTGCACGCTGTCCTCTCTCTTCCCACTAGCCACCAAACTCATATATATCTGCTCTAATGGAAGTAAATAATCAAAAGAAGACACAAATATATTATTAAGATAAGTTACTACACAAGATTGGGGGAGACCTGTGATTCTGCTAAGACAAGGGGCAGAACGTCAGTGGAACCCATTTCTGATCATTCTCTCATATCACAATTCAGGAGAATTAGTCGCTGTGAGTTCCTATGTCTTTTCTTCTCTCCTTACCTTTCTGACTGCTATCTGACCAGATGGGGGAATTATTAAACCTGTAGATCCCTGGAGAGTTCCCTGGGCCAGAGTGAGTGGCATAGAACTCCTCTACTTCAGAACGATCTGGAAACACAGGACAATAGTCAAACAATGTTTCATTCAATGTCAACAAGCAGACTAATAAACACGAGGTCATATTATGAAAAGTGGAACTCACCATTGAGGAGCGTTGGATCATTTTCGTTTATTTGTTGATTAATGTTGAGGTTATTATTGGATGGAATGCACTGGAAATTCTCATCTGTTTTTGTCTCCTAAAGGGAAACGGTATAGAGACTAAACCCAATGGCAAAATGGTGGCATTAAAAGTTATGTATTTAAATAAAAGTATTAAATGCATCTCCCATACCGCGTAACAGCATAATGTAGGTTTCTGCCCATTGGTTCCACACAGGAACAGCTGGTTCGCATTTTTACTCTTGTGCAAAACAGTAATATTATATTGACAGTCCTGAAGTACAAATCAGATTGTTAGATGCATTTAGGCAAATTGCTACGTTGCTGTACTGATACTGTAACTGTAATAGAAAGCCATTGTCCAATGTTCTTCTCAGCTACTCACTGCTGACGTAGAAACATCACATTTCGCCCGAAACACAGAACGCTGCAACAGTCTAGGTGAGTTTCTGTGGAAGTCAATCCGGTACACGTGTGTGTTGCCAGCAGCGTATAACGTGTCCTGATGGCCCTGGACAAACTTCATGTAAGTGTTGTTTTCCAACAGGTGGATTCTTGGAAAATTCCCATCTGAGTGTTTAGATATACAAGTATTACACACTGACTTTATGATAACATTAAATAACTTCTGTTACTGGGATACGTTCTTGTAATCATATTTATACTGGATCTGAATATATCCGTTTCCTTTATGATTTTACCACAAATTACAAATTTAAAATTAAACAACGACATATTATTAAATAAATATATTATCTTAGAAACTTTGGCAAATTATAATAAGTAGAACAGTATTATAAATATACATTTTATAATGTCCTGTCTAAAATATCTTGATGGATAGATTAAGATCTAAACAAGCAAGCCATCCACCTAGACCCGTTTGCCCAAGAAAAAGCTAATATTGTTTGTTGCTTGAACAAACTGCAAACGATAATTAAATATTGGGGCAATTCAGATATGCTTTTTGGAAGAACAACATTTGAAATACACCCTCGTGCTCCACCGAATAGAATTGTTAATAATTACTTATCTAACCCCATCACAAATTTCTTTAAAGTTACGCAGCTCTATTTTCCTTTCATATTAATGTTTGTTCATGAAACGTCAGAGGCATGCGTGTCTGGCTACTTGATTTTTAGAACATTTGAATTCATCCGCTAGTTAAATTTTAACTAGCAGTTTCCAGGGCTTGAAAAAAATAGGCCATGTCTGCTTTTTGATACAGTGGAAAGTGTGTAAGACATAAATTGACTAACTGTACATCACAGCAAGCTTTACTTTACCACCAATTCACAGTGATTAGTGATTTACAGAGAATACTCAATTAGCAAAGATCCGCACTACTCCCTTCATATGAGTGGGAGGCCCTGGTGCACAACTGAGCAAGAGGACAAATACATTAGTGTTTAATTTTATGAAACAGATGCCTCAAAGTTCCTCAACAGGCAGCTTAATAAATTAGTACCCACAAAATACCAGTCTCAACGTCAACAGTAGAGACAACTTCAGCAAGATAGCCTTCTAGACAAAGTTGCAAAGAAAAATACATCTCAATAATCTCAGAATGATTTTCAGATTAAAGGAAAATAAAAGATTAAGTTGGGCAAAAGAACACTGACAGTGGACAGAGGAAAATTTAAAAAAGGATTATGGACAGACAAATCTAAGTTTGAGGTGTTTGTATTGCAATGAACAACATTTGTGAGAACAAAAAAAAACAAATGAAAAGATGCTGTAAAAGTGTTCAACACCATCTGCCAAGCATGGTGGAGTGAATGTGATGGTGCTTTGGTGACGGTACAGTGTGCGATTTCTAAAGGAAAAAGGGAACGTCAAACCTAAAAATTCTATCTCGTCCTTTTGCAACACCAGCAAATATCCTCTAAAAACAGAACAATGACTCTTACCACAGCACCAAAAGATGGACGGCCTATTTAGAGAAGAAGTGGTCAGCTGGTATTCTGTCTATAAGGAAGTGGCCAGCACAGTCAACAGATCTCGAGATCGAGCAGATTTGGGAGCAGCATCCTTATTTACTCTCCCTTATCACCCAATGTGACTGTGCTCCCCCGAATATGTTACCAGGCCTACCTCTAACAATGTCCAGGGGGGAACAGGGAAAACCCCAAGGAGGTGGTTCTGTGCGGAAATTGCCCCCCCCACCCAACATATCGGTGTTTTTATATCTGACATTACCAGCCGCCCTCCTGCTCCAAAGTGACACAAAATAGTCAAATAGTTTGTGCTGGTAAACGGTTTGTCTTTGCGACGGTCATATTTACTAAAACAGTTTTAAAAGTAACATGGTAAGAGCCAAACGGTAAACTCAAAAAGTCACTAAACCGAAATTGTTACACTTTGTGTTTTCAACTAGCAACCGACACAGCGAAGCTCACAGGATGTTTGGAATGTAGCACGACCGCCAAAGTAAATGTTTTTACTGCATGTGAGCATATTTTTTGTTTATCCGACGCTCCCGTCACTCCACTTCTAAGGTCGTCGTACATCTCCCAGACACGTGGAGACCTCCTGCAGTACGCCACATGATGTTCAAGAGCATCCTCTCCTTGGAGCACCAGGCTGGAGGGAAATTCACACAATGGAAATTCTCTTGGGCCCGAGTTGCTGTGACTGTTCCGAGGTCAGTATCAATCCACAGAAGTTAACCTACAGTGTAAGTGTGAGATACTTTCCCTGTACAGAGCACCTTTCCTGAAGATCCTGTCTTAAATACAGAGGGACGCGGAGAGAAACTTTGGATTGGCCTGAGGCAGGGAGACACTTGAAGGTTAAAAAGTCCTTGCTCGCGCTGAGCCAGGCCAAAATCCTGCAGTACAGCAACAGAGATCGAAACAAATGTAATTTCCCTTGTGACTTGTGTGTTGAGACGGCAGAACTGAGTGGAGCACAGACTCTTTCAAAGTAAACATGTGGAAGTTCTCATTGCCTTTTCAACGATGGCAGAGATGTGGCTCTGTGCATCGATGTAGAGGGCACCAGACCTCAATAAGACAGCTTTGAATACTCCACTTAGCAACTCTGCCCTCTGAATGTAGGCCTGTGGGGTAAGACCCTTCAAGGCTTTTCACTAGCAGGAAGAGGATGTTGGAGTCTTCACTGTGAACAATATATATAAGTGTTACTGTCGCAGAAGGCACATCGTAGGCAATGACAAAAAGGATCCGATGCACATGTGTTCAGCACTGAATTGAACAGGCTGTTCATTGTTTTAACATTTCCACTTTGTTTTTCCCCCTCACAGATTGGTCTAAATGGGTAATGGACATTTGCATTTTCTGGGACATTTTGTTTTGCAGAACAAATGCGCTTGTCGCCTTCAATGGAGGAAAGATATGCAGGGAGTCATCAATGTCTTTCATTAAATTTAGCACCATCGTGTTGTTCATTTCAGGCTTTTGATGTAAAGGTCCCCATGACAGTCCTTACAGTTGCTACTGATTTCAGAGTATTTTGTCATAGATGATGGATAGACCCTGGCTCTTTTAAATACGAATGTACAGGTACTTTTCACTTCTTTCCAAATTTGGTGATTTATTACATGAGTCCAGATGCCACGCTTCAACACTGTGTACTTCCTTTTTAGTGTTTTAGGGAACTTGTCTTTGTACTGAACCGTTTCAGGCATGAATTCAATCAACTTCTCAAATGGAACTTCAAGCTCATAAGCTTTGCAGTCTTCTGGTCTCAGGGAAAAGGACTATGTCTGAAAATCTGTGTCATCACTACTGCCACTTGTTTCATGGTCATGTGCATAATTTCACCCTAAAGCAGACACGATGTTGTGTCTGTTTAATTTAACAAATGTGTACAGGGCCTTTGCAGTGATGTTGTTTCCTAGCTGCTCACACAGCGCTGTCCAGATGCTGTGTTACTATGGTGTTTTACCATGTTATACTGTGGCCTCCTTTGATGAACACAGGACTGTGAAAATTAAATCCCTGTCTACCGCTGGCTTATTGGACATCTGGCATAATAAAGTAAAACATAACTAGTTCAATAACTGACTTCTATTGTGAGTCAAGTGTTTTATCAAAAGTATAAACATGTTCATGTACAAGTAAGACAATTCTATGAGGACATATGGTTCAATACTACACAGTCCTCAAAAGAATGGATAAATTGTATGCATAAAATTTATAATAGGAAAAAATAAGGCAAGTGACCCCTGAATGACCTATACAGTTCTCTTTAATATCCAAAAAAACTAAGAATGTGCAGCACAAAACGATTGAGACAGATTTCCCTAAGTTGTGCTTTGGGTGGGGCCCATCCCACACACACAGGTGATGTAACCCGCCCTGATAGCCGCATAGGAGACTGGGTGTCACAATCCGAGCTGCGGGGGAGTGGGGAACAGGTGCATGTCTCCACCGAACAGAAAAGGCAGGCCGCAGGGATAATACTGATTTGGTAATTTATTGATAAGTAATCAACTCAAAACTACACACACTTGTATGGATAAATAAACCAGGGCACGTGGGCCAATAATAATACATAACGCTGAACAGAACAAAAACACTAGGACAGGACCAAGGCAACGAGAGAACAGACTTACTGTGTCATTGTACATCAAACAAAGAACCCACAAACACAAGAGACGCTGGGGAGACTATATACAGAACCTAACGAGGACTAACATGGAACAGCTGGCCAAGGGCGGGAAAATTAGGGAATGGCAGAGGACTAGGACAAAACACTATCAACACCACACAAGGGAGACAGAAACCCATACATGAACTGTGACACTGGGAGCCAAAATAAGCGCATCAACCCCTATACTCCTGTTCCTGGAGGCTCGGTCATTAATTTATAGGCTAGATATTCTGTCACACCCTAAACCAAGGTGAGGTGAGGAGAAGAGAGAGATGCAGAGCCAGAGGTCACATCCCTGGGTTTATTCATATTTAAAACAAACATCATACAAAGAACAGAACAAACTAGACACTTTAAATGAAAAGAAAGTGTGCTGACTAGGGACTCTGATTAAGCCCACTGATTAACTAACCTATGTAACATTATTATAATAACAACCACCAGTGAACCTAACCAGGGACCTTAAATAGCCCACTGATTAACTAACCTATGCCCGGTGCTAAGATAAACTCAAAACAGCTGTGCTCCTAAAGAACACAACACACAGAAATGCTCTCCCTTGACACCCAGTGTTCAACACAGCTCACCCATATGTGACAGTTTGTCACAAGTCAATAACGGACAACTTTACCTTTTACTGTCCATGTCACTCTTGGTCTGTGAATAAGGTCTGAAGCTTCCATAAGAAAAATAAAGTGCCCAAACAAGAAACCCAAAAGTACGTGCGGATGCATGCTTCTCCTTGAGTCCACTCAGTGTCTTTACTTGATGAAGCAAGACCCTATATGTGAAGAGGAGGAAACCGGTGACTCAGCTAGATGACGTCATGGATGAGCGGAATAACGTTGTGGAAGAGACAATAATAGCAAAAAATACATAAATAGTGCTAAATATGTTTAGGACTACAACTAAAAAAATGTATGTCACAATTTAAACCCTCCTCCTTTATCCGGGCTTGGTACAGGGAAAAGTGACCAAAAATAAACACTCAGAGTTTGGACGCGGGTACAAGCGGCCGAAATGGGTTTTCTCAGAAAGGTGGCTGGCCTCTCCCTTAGGGATAGGGTGAGAAGCTCAGTCATCCGAGAGGAACTCGGAGTAGAGCCGCTGCTCCTTTGCGTAGAAAGGAGCCAGTTGAGGTGGTTCGGGCATCTTGTACGAATGCCACCTGGGCGCCTCCCTAGAGAGGTGTTCCAGGCACGTCCAGCTGGGAGGAGACCTCGGGGAAGACCCAGGACTAGGTGGAGAGATTATATCTCCACACTGGCCTGGGAACGCCTCGGGATTCCCCAGTCAGAGCTGGCTAATGTTGCCCGGGAAAGGGAAGTTTGGGGTCCCCTGCTAGAGCTGCTACCCCCGCGACCCGACCCCGGATAAGCGGTTGAAGATGAGATGAGATGAGAGATGAGAGTTTGGACGTTGAAAGGGTGAACATCTCCTGCTATGCCAATGCTGCCCCCTCGTGTCAAATCAGGAAAAGCACATTACATATGCTACGCACAACATTTTTTTTCAATTTCAAAACAATTTCTGAAAACAAGCAGTGAATACTATAGGGAATCACAATTTAATCTCATAAAACATTTGTACAGCTCTTGTAATATGATCAATAACAATTCTAAATAAACACACAAACTTGCTCCATGTCTGGCAGTTTGTTGTCTGGTAGAAATTCAGGACCTCTTTTCAATTTCCCGATTCCGAATGGGCATTATAAAAAGTACTATACCTCGCATGATTGAGAAGAGTTGGTTTTAAATCCAAACAGTAGTTGCTGATCTTCACCGACATTCCACACAGTGAATAAATTAAACATTCTGATCCTTTCATATTTCATTGGAGCCCGCAGCATTCCTACAGAAAATAACATTAACACATACAAGCAATGGATTGAAAGAAAAATTCACACATTCACTCACACTGTATGTAGTGAAAGGTCATATCTAATGGAATTGGTTTTTTTCTGCCTATTGGAAATGCAATACATTAGTAAAAAGTATGACAATCACCCAGCTGGTTCTCTCCAATGGGTGCTGTGCGGGCGAAATGCCTGTACCATTTAATTAAGGTGTGAGGAGTGAGATCTGAGAAACGACATACATACTTTCTTGGCACTGTCACTGGTTGTCTGACATTTATAGAATTAGTATATCTGAATTAATATGTATCAAGCCAGAGCTTCATTTGTATATTGTTGATTTGTATGCTTAGTCCAGCAAAGCCTCCCACAGATTCCCACGCAGTAAATAAATCAGAATATCAATATAAGCTTAGTCACCGACCCCTCTGATTAGCTTAAAGGGACCAGGTCTATCCCTGGTCACTTAGTCACCGACCCCTCTGATTGGCTTAAAGGGACCAGGTCTATCACTGGTCACTTAGTCACCGACCCCTCTGATTGGCTTAAAGGGACCAGGTCTATCACTGGTCACTTAGTCACCGACCCCTCTGATTGGCTTAAAGGGACCAGGTCTATCACTGGTCACTTAGTCACCGACCCCTCTGATTGGCTTAAAAGGACCAGGTCTATCACTGCAGACTGCCTCGATGCAGGGAAATCCCTTCTTCACGTATAGTAAAGTGGGACCATATTTATTCATAAACGGGCACCACATTGTTTCGGGTGGGATATAAAACAACACCAGAAACATGTCAGAATATGCTACAGGAGGTAAGTCATGTCTTTCTGATTTTGTTCAGTTCTGTTGCACTATGAAAGTTAATGGAAGTTGGCTGTTATGTCTTTGTATTCAATATGAAAGTTAAAAAATGCAAAATCTTCAAACCGTAGGAAATCGATGTCAATGCATGCATTTTATTTAACATGTATTCCGTCTTGTGGTTCAATGAGAGTGGCGCGTTTGAGGCCATTTCACAGTTTTGTGCCGCATTAGTACATGCGGTATATTAATTTATATATTTTATAAGCATTTTCTATTGTATAGCCATCTAGCCGCGAAATGCAGAGGGTTTGTTCGCCCCCCTCTTTGTTGCGGTGTGTGTTATATAGCTGCCCAGCAGGTAAATTGGCCTTTTAAGCTGAGTGGAGGTCCTTTTTCTTCTTTAAATCGATTTTTTGTGTATTAAAGTAATTGTGTGTTGGCTGTGTAACTAAATGTCCTGCTTTGACTCGGTCTTGCTGAGTCCACGACTTGTGTTTTCCGATCAGTTGTCTCACATCCCCACATTGTCCTGTTCAACAGTGTGTTATTCTCTATATAATAAGAGTAAGGACATACAGCCACATCACATCACACATCATCACATCACAGTTACCAGCATGGAGAAACAAATCCATTAGATATCCTGGATATTGCCTAGGTAGGAATATACTCTCTTTTTCATTTAATTTTATTTGTGAGCATAAACTTAAGTGGTCAGGTGTTTGGAACAAAGTCGACGAATATTGTATTTCAATTGTCTGAAATTGCATCTATTATATACTAGAATATATACAATGAAGGAAGAAATAATTTCAAGCCCTGCATATTTTGTACATTTGCCCACTGACAAAGACATCACCAGTCTATACATTTAATGGTAGGTTAATTTGAACAGTGAGAGACAGAATAACAAACAAACAAAACGAAATAACGCGTTTCAAGTAAATCATTTTTGTGAAAGTAATAGGTTTAGTGAAATAGCCCTTAAAGAGTCTCTGGAGAAGTGTTCAAAAGAACACATGATAAACCCAACAAGGAGTAAACCAGATGGGATGTCATGTACGTGCTGTGTTAGCCATGCTGCTGCTTGAGTGTGCCTGGAATTTTAAATAAATCACAGACTGCGTCACCAGCACGTGCCCCACCTCCTCATCCCACCTCCTCCTCCCACCTCCTCCTCTATGCTTCATGGAGGGAACCACTCATGCGTAGATTATGCGTTCGCCCACTCACTGTCGCGGAAAAACACTTTGGTTGTAACTATAAATGTAATATTTGGAATCAGACAAAAGGGTACATCTCCAATGCAAATTTCTCATGTTTCTTTGCACAAGCAGTTTTTTTAGAATATTTTTTTCGTATTATTGATGTCATTTGATAGTGGTTTCATTGCAGGAATTTCACCATTTAGGTCTGATTCTCCTCCGAACAGTTGATGTTGAGATGAGGTGTCTGTTACTTGATCTCTGTGAAGCAATTATTTGGGCTGCCATCTGTGCTTGATAAAACGTTCCAAGTTCTGTTCCATTTAACTGAACTTTATGTCCCAAAGTAATGATGAACTATCGTTTCTCTTCTAATTTGTGCTGTTTTTGGAATAATATAGACTTCCATAGTACAGACAAAATGACGGTCTTCTGTACGCAACCAAACGCATTAAGATTAAAATATATTCCACAAATTACCTTTTGATAGGGCACACAGGTCAGTTAAAAGCTCAAGGTACCTTTCTTCCAGTGTGTTGTGGCCTTGGTGTAACAAATACATCGCAGTAAATCTCAATCCAAATGAATCAATGAGATGACCTTGTACACATGTACCAAGCCCTACTGGAACCTGGAAATCCGCTCCACCAGATTCACTCTGGTCTGCTGCTCTGGTTTAGATCAAAGCCCATAACTAACTATGTGACAATTTACATTTTCAATAGACTCCAATTAGTTAGGATTAGTATCCAAAGACATTTCCTGTAAATCTAATAACGGATGACCACTGTGGAAACACACAAAATAAAAACAAGGTATATACAGAATTATGTTCATTGACTCGCAATGACGGGAGCCTCTTTCTTTCTCTCACTGATGTCATAAAATTGCAAACCTCTGATTGGCATCTGAGCTTATTCTTCCTTGTGTCTCCAGGCCACCTACCCATCCTGCTGGCCGTGGCTCTGGCAGTGTTCTGCTTCTGTCTGGTTATTGGCTGCCTGCTGTGCTGGCGAAGAGGAAAGTGTCGTTCGCGTGAGGACAAAGAGGCTGCCCTGCCTCCTTCCTCAGCCACCTGTGAACGGATCACTGTCACTCTTAGCCCCTCCCCTGGCGCCTTACCTATCAAGCAGCAGTATGAGGAGCTAGATGGGGACGTCCTGGACTTCCCCTCCCCAAGGAGCAGCTCCTCCCCGTCTGGAGATGACCTCACCGCCCAGCCCTTTGACCCTCGCCACTGGTCATCTTCTTCCGAGCTAAGGTCCTCCCAGACTTCCTGCTTCCCCATGCGACGCCTCAGCACCCCGACCATGTCCTCCTCCCACTACAAGCCTTCCGGCCACTCCCCCCAGCCCTCCATTCCCAAACTTGGCCTAGTCTCCAAAACCAGACGGGCGTTGGAGCGCCGCTGCACTGTGACCAGTGACAACTTTCTGTACAACGAACAGAGCCGCTTAACTACCCACGGAGGTGTCATACACCCTCCTGGCCTGAAGGAGGAGCTTTCCCAGTCACAGTATGGTTCCAGCTCTAGCTCTCTGTCTGTACCAACCAAGCCTGCTCCTATCCTCCACTTCTCACTGCTCTTCTCGCCGGCACGGGGAACTCTGACGGTCAACATCATGGGCCTGTCTGGGTCGAGCCGGCGGCGAAGTGGTCTGTTTGTTCGGGCCAGTCTGTCCCCGCTCTGTCCATCACCGCAGCCGGCGATATCTCGGCGGCGCAGCTTCAGTTCGGAGGTGCAGTGTCAGAGCTTTGTGCTACAGGTGGGCTCTGTGGAGGAGCTCAGTGCCTGCACCCTTCGACTGGCTGTCTCCAGCAGGGACTTCTCCGGTCTCAGAGAGGCAGCACTTGGGGACTTGGAGATACCCTGCCGGGAGATAGACTGGGAGCCAGACGCCACTGTCTTCTACACCAGGGAGCTCAGCCCCTCCAAGAGTAAGCAGAAAAAGGTAACACATTTTGAAACAGAACAATACATTTGTTTCTATATTGCTATACTACTGCTTACAATTGCTCTAAAGCATTTCACCCAGCATCATGCACTTATTTCTGAGTTTACTTTAAGCACAGCCAAGCTACACACACTGATGCAATGAATAGCCCATATCATGTTTTATCTGCTGTATGTGTAGTCAGTCTAATCTGAATGGAAAGAAGTTCCAAGCCTGGCAGCCACTTTCAGTTTTTCCACTCTAGTTGCGGACATGGTGACATTGTTGTTGGTGACTGCAGGGTGAACATGTAAAGTGCAGTGAGCTGGCACAGTGCCCATGCTCTGCTGCGTCCTCGGTGGTGTTATGAAAGCTGGGCCAAAGGGCATTATTGACGTTCTGCTCTGCTCAGGGTGTATTCCTCAGGGTGTATTTCCTCAGGGTGTATTTCCTCAGGGTGTATTTCATCAGGGTGTATTTCATCAGGGTGTATTCCTCAGGGTGTATTTCCTCAAGGTGTATTCCTCAGGGTGTATTCCTCAGGGTGTATTCCTCAGGGTGTATTTCATCAGGGTGTATTCCTCAGGGTGTATTTCCTCAAGGTGTATTCCTCAGGGTGTATTTCATCAGGGTGTATTCCTCAGGGTGTATTTCCTCAAGGTGTATTCCTCAGGGTGTATTCCTCAGGGTGTATTTCCTCAGGATGTATTCCTCAGGGTGTATTCCTCAGGGTGTATTTCCTCAGGGTGTATTTCAGGGTGTATTTCCTCAGGGTGGCAACATGCAGCCTCCTCTGAAATATGTCAGAATCCACTTTATTCAGGAAGTAACTTTACTGTAGGTATCGAATGTTGAATTCTAAGAACAGAAAATACCAATTTTCCTTAGTTAGAGTTCAATTTAAACTAGATAATGGTTCAGGATTTTCTTTCATGCTGTTGTTTACCAACTAGAGCGCCACTTTTAGTACCAATCGGAGATGAATCTCAGGCCATTACCAATTTCCTTATCCAGAATCGCAGTCCATTATCCTGCGTCACACAGATACAGAGAGGAAATACAATTACTGAAGTTAGATACATATTGTAGTGTGTGTTTGTGGATAAAAAATATACAGTATAAGTCAACAACTTTGGACACACTTATCCATGAATGCTGGTGTCCAAATGTGTATATGGTACCCTATATGTATGCTTACTGTGTTAAGCAACGTGCACTAGTTGTGTCTGTGGTTGTAGGATCTCTTGGGCAACAAAACAACTGACTGACAGATAAAGCCAATTAATTGAAGTTAATTTGGTGGGTGATAGCTTATAGCTCTCTATTGTTCAGCATCAACAACATGCTAATGTTTCACATATACTAAAACAACATACCAAGTTAATTGATTGTTCTTAATTGAAACCTCCCTCGCTCAGCATATGAGTTCCCAGGAGACGTTGAGTCACAGGAAGATTTCAATTTGTGGGGGTCCACGGGCCCTGGGACAGCTCTATATTCTGCTACAGTACCAGACACTGGCCCACCGCATCAAAGTGATGGTCCGAAAAGCTGAGAACCTTACCAAGCTCTCCCGGATGCCCGGAGCAGCAGGTATGATAAGATCGTATTGCTTTGAACCGGTTACGTCATTCTGAATCAACCGGCCCTCCAACATTTTAGTCACAGTTCTATTCTCAGACGCTGGCCTTTCTGATTGAGTTTTGTAATGACATTACAGATAATGACAGGCCTCCTGTCATTACTTCCTGCTCCATACCAATCCCCCATGTCTGTTTCAGAAGGCATTCCCATTTGTTTCAAGCCTTTTTCCCATCGGAGTTGCACTCTAGTCACACACACTTTTTTTCTCTTCTTGTTTCTCCTGTGGATGGTTGCTTGCGTGTCTCATGCAGATCACTACGTAGTCATCAACCTGCGTCAGGATGGGAATGTGATCGGCACCAAGCAAACTAAAGGGGCGGGAGGACTCAACGCTGTGTGGAATGCTCCCTTTCTGTTTGATCTGCCTCTGGGTGACGTTGCTCAGTTGTCCCTTTCTCTGGAGTTCGTCATCATGCAGGTAGGAATGACTATGTGGGAATGACTTGTCTATGTCATTAAATGACATATTCTACAGACCTGTCTACAGACCTGTCTCGGTCCAGATTAGTGTTAGATCGGAGAACAATCAATGACACATATCTCCCCTACAGGGCCGGCTCTACACGAAGAACAGCATGCTGGGCCGTGTGCTAATTGGCTATGAGGCCCCAGAGGCCGGACAGGAACACTGGCGAGAAATGTGCAGTCGGGGACAGGTGGAGACCACACACTGGCACCCCATCACGCCGGAAGAAGTGTAGGATATAAAAACAGACCTTATGGAGATCTCAGCATGGACGTTCCTAGAGGGAACGGATAACTGGTGGTTCTCGACCAATGACACTCACATGAAGGACAGATGGCAGATGGACTGTGGCAACCCTGTGTGCATATTTATTTGAATTATTGCATTTAAAGGATCTAGGGTCTGTAAGGGGAATAACAGAAGTAATGTAGTTATATGGATTACGAGCTAACTAGATAACCGCTAGCTAGCTCACATTCTAGTTAACGTTATACAACACGTGGCTCTAGATTCAAATCTGTGTATCCTGGCCGTGGTATAAAACCTAACTGTGCAAAGATATGTGTTTCCTATGATTCTACACATCCTATAGTAGTGTGGTACCGAATAGACATTTATGGGTTGCTGGCAACTTGGATGTAAACCTGTTGATAAGAATCATGGCCGACAACAGCTTGCTTTTCAGGTTCAGTTCACACGGTGTATTCCTTAATTGATTAAAATGGATGCCTATATTTATTTGAAACCAGTAACACTGCTTTTGCATTTGTGTTCGTGAAAGCCATTGCTCTTTTAAACACAAATGATCTATTGCTTTCGCACCACTTTGCCAACTGAACCCATGCTAACGGATTGACTGCCACTACGATCGTTCTTTGTACTTGTTGCACCGCATCGTGTCGTGTGTGTGTGTGTGTGTGTGTGTGTGTGTGTGTGTGTGTGTGTGTGTGTGTGTGTGTGTGTGTGTGTGTGTGTGTGTGTGTGTGTGTGTGTGTGTGTGTGTGTGTGTGTGTGTGTGTGTGTGTGTGTGTGTGTGTGTGTGTGTGTGTGTGTGTGTGTGTGTGTGGTGTTCACGTAGAGAAGATCTGGCAGTTGCACACATCTGTCCATGACCGATGTCATAACTGGCTCTACTATCAATGATCACGGTCAAAACAAACGTGCTTGTGGTTTACCGTGCCGTTCTGTGTAAGTTTGTCCTCAGCAATGATCGTCGGTTGCATTATATTTGCTGGGCTCTTGTGATACTCGTGGTCTGTTCTGTTTGCATGATCGCAATCGTGCACAGACAACAGTGTTGTTAAAAACAGTCCCAGTGTCTCTGCATGAGTGTACATCAATCCACTGATTCCTCTAAATATATAAGCATGTCTTTCAATGGATCTCAACTGTAAGCGTTCTGTAATGGGACATTTTTGTATTGATTGATTTTTATTGTATTATTTTGTTGCTTGGTTTCATCAGATTATCGTTCACATGTTGTCATTTGTCTCTGAATTAAAGGGATGTGCTTAAAACAGAAGTGTGTACGCGTCCTGTCTTGTTCATTATGTAATATTCCGTTCCGCACACCAACACTACATGATCCAGCAAACATCATTATTACGGGAAATAATACATTCCTATTGTACTGAGAACCTCTGGGGAGCTTTTATGTGTTTTTGAAAGGGTGTGGTCACCAAGACAAGGTAAGACTGCTTTTTCTGGAGGAGTGTGGTCATTTCAATTGGTCATCATGTGACTGTTGTAATTTATTGTACTTTTTTTGTTGATATCTTCGTTTTATTGTAAGTTACAGTCAATTGTATTATTTATTACAAACATTGTTTAAAGGTCAAAACGTTTTATTCACGAGGCCTTTATTCACAAAGGAATACAAGTTTCTAGAATCTGAACGCAACTAATAATATTCACACTTTTAGCTTTTCGCTTTGTGGCCACTAGGTGTCGCCATTGGCTAATATAAGCAAGCAAGCGACTCAATAATACAATGGTCAAATCAAATCCTGCTTTGTAAAAATAAATATTGTGGGTGGAATGTCTCCAATCATAAGTAAAAGCAAATAAAGCTAATCGAATCATATAAACAATAAAATGGTCATGGTCAGTAAAAGTGCTACAAACATAATCTAAGACTTTTGTTTCTGTTAATTATCCAGAACACCAAACACATTTCAATCCTCCTGCTTGGTACATTTTTGCAAACAAAAAAATCATAAGTGATCTCTTCATTACTTAAATGAGGGCTGATTTCTGCTGAAACATTTTAGGCATTTTGTATCTGTGCGGAAGAGGTTCACATCCAAGGAGGAGAGTTTGTGTTCACTTTGACCAAATGTTTTAATCTGGTTTGACATGATTTACTTAACTGAGTTTTCTGGCTTTTCTTTTGTAGAGTTGTGTTTACTGTTTGGCAAAACGGTGTTTGGCATTGACACTTTGTATGAAAGGAATGAGAAATTACTGTTTTGCAACAAAAAATACTGCTGCGCTCCATAGGTTACACTATAGATCAACTGACACAAGATTTCTTAATTATGCAAGGCAATGAGAGTCAATTGAACATCAGAAAAAGACTAAAGCGGGAAAAACAAGAGCGAGAATAAAGAACAAAATAAAACAGGTTGTCAATCGCCGTTCAGGTGTTGTTGTTAAGCAATAAGACACAAGAGGACATGTGCGTGTGTCCAATACATTGTGTCCAGCAAAGTTTTATAAGGCTTTAAGCCTTATTTGTTTCTTGACAGAAATTTTAAGTATGTGTCAAAGTGATTTAGATATTAGTAATATGTTATTTAAGATATGAGGGAGTTCACTTCTATTTTGAGTCAAGCTAAATAAAACCAGTTGATTTCGAAATGTAAATGTTTCCCAGATGAATATTGTGATGCATTATTGTCTCATGGTTTCTGGTCGGTTTTAAAAAATTGTTGCATCTCTTGGAAACCTATTTAGTAGTGAATGAGTCTTTCACGACCTGACAAATACTAGGGGTGTCTCGACCCGAGTTGTGACAAATAATAGGGGTGTCTCCACCCGAGTTGTGACAAATATTAGGGGTGTCTCCACCCGAGTTGTGACAAATATTAGGGGTGTCTCCACCCGAGTTGTGACAAATATTAGGGGTGTCTCCACCCGTGACAAATGTTAGGAGTGTCTCCACCCGTGACAAATGTTAGGAGTGTCTCCACCCCAGTTGTCTGCGGGAGTCTGAGGAAGGAACACATTGCTGATGACTCCAGCAGCGAAAAAAGACAAATGCTGGGAAACTCACTGTAATATCCCAGGGCTCAGACTGTCCACTCTCCACCCTGCTGATGAGTGGGACACAGCCAGGACGCATTCATGTTCATCACAAATATTTCTAAGAAACCCCATTACAACACGTGGTTTTAAATAGAAATGCAAAAGCTCATCTCATTGTTTATGCATTTGAGGTTTTACTGTCCTAACAAAACTGTGTTGACAGTTCAGACTGAAATGAATACAGACTGTGGTCTGCATTTAGTGGCTGTTTGGGGCTACTTCTCTTTATTCATTATGTAATGAGCCCAAACTATATGTCTAATATATTGTAGCGTCCGGCGGGGGAATCGAACCAGCGACCTGCCGCACCACCAGGGTCGCTACAATATGTTGGTAAGTAGCGAGATGGAGCCGTCGTGGATCAGACTTGCTGGTCCAGCACATCCCACAGATGCTCAATTGGATTGAGAACTTGTCTGCAACAAGCTTTAGGTAAGTGTCAATATTCCTCCGCTGCTCCAAGGTCCAGTTCTGACAATAGCTTGTATCCGTTAAACATATCCGTTGAAATTGATCTAGCTCATTATTAATATATGTTGGTAAACACACCGGTTTAACGTCTTAATTGGTAAAATAGGAATCATATTTTGTATTATTGCAGCCGTCTGATGACGTGTTGCCAGACTACCCCATGAGAATCTAACAGATGCCAATGACGCAACCTCAGCTTTGGATGATTGAAATATTGCTTGGGCTTTTTTTTCATAAAGCCGGAAGAAAATAAAGCTGTACAGTCGCCAGGTGTCAGAAACCAAGGACACTGAAATGATGTTAAACTGTTAAACTGCAATACATCATTTAAAAACACCACACATGGCATGGCAGGAACCCCGTGGCAGGAACTGCACTTCTTTACCAGTATCCTTGATTCAAAACATATGGGAACACATGACAACAACATTCATTTGTTGATCTGTCAGGCGCCAAAATACACCATCTGCCCCTTTATTCTCAGCGCCAAGTATCTTTCTTCCCAAGTCAGCTGTAACAGAACAGGGTCTGTGGGACAATCTTGAACGAGCATCTAAGTGTATCAGCCAGCACGCCAGTGGTGCTCTCTGACATCACAGGGGTAACAGCGCTGTCTCTTCTCAGTTCCCTGCTGGAGGTTCTCTGCACAACATCTAACAGCTCTTTCAAAGACACAAACACTAATTTTGCAGAAGGCCAAGCCCCAATGTCGCCTGTGAGTCTGGGGCAGTGATCAGCAACCCGTCAGCTCTGAAACCACATGCGGCTCTTTAACCAATCCCTGCTGCACAGTGGCTATTTATAGAATGACATCACATATCTTTGGACCTTTCAAACTGCATTATTAACCGTTAAGGCGTCTCAGAGTTTTTTGGTATGTTGCCAATATAACACAGCTAAGTGATGTATGCAGGCACTTCATAACGTAACGTACCTTACTAACCCATGTTTGACGAGGTATATTTGCAATACCTCACTCCCCTTAAGGCAGGGGTGTTCTACACTAAACCTCACTGGCAGAAACATTGCAACATCCTAATCAGATATATTTAGAACTGGGACACCAGATGTGTACAATTAATGATGATGCAGAACAGAAGGTCATCAGACTCTGCCCCTTGTGTGGTAATAGTTGTTGATTGTATCATATATAAACAGATTTGCTGACAAACTTCAGAAATAACTCCATAAAGTGTCTCGGTAAGGTTCCCCCACACACAAGTTGCAAGAACATCATCAATGCAACTTGGCAAACATTCTACTGGAGGGATGGAGCTCCAATATTCCGAACGATATTCCCTCGATGGATGTTGTCGCTGTCTAACACATCGGACCAAAATCTATGTGTGTCAACATGAACAACAAACAACTTCCCTGGAGTTGTACTTTTTTTTCCGATTTACTGTAAGGCTCACCAGAACTGTGGACTCATTTTGAAACTGAAACTCCGAACCAGAATCTCCAATCTAAATCCAAATCATGGCTGTCACACCAACTTGGAATGTGGCGAATCAAAAGATAATGCTACATATTTCACTGGCTCCACTGAAGGCGTTGTTTCTGTTCATGAGTGACCATCCGTCAGTAGCAAAGCTAATTGCTTTGTCGTTCAAGATAGTTTGAATCAGATTTCTAGGTCCCTGTTGAGCTCAACGTTTCCATAAACGATTTACTTTTTTAAAACACAGTTTGACCCCATGTGTCCTGAAAAACCCTGACCCTAACCCGGGCCCCATGTGTCCTGAAGAACCCTGACCCTAACCCGGGCCCCATCTGTCCTGAAGAACCCTGTCCCTAACCCGGGCCCCATGTGTCCTAAGGAACCCTGACCCTAACCCGGGCCCCATGTGTCCTGAAGAACCCTGACCCTAACCCGGGCCCCATGTGTCCTAAGGAACCCTGACCCTAACCCTGGCCCCATGTGTCCTAAGGAACCCTGACCCTAACCCGGGCCCCATGCGTCCTGAAGAACCTAACACCCCACGTCTAGTTCATTTGACTCCTGTCCAAAGAATTCTCATCGAAACGGATTTAAAATGGGAACATTCTTGTGGATGGTCTGTTAATGAATAAATCTCTTGCAGATGCCTGGTTCCTGGACACGATGCATTCCCATAGTGACCTCACAGCTCACACACACACACACACACACACACACACACACACACACACACACACACACACACGCACACACACACACACACACACACACACACAGCGGACTCTACGCGCAGGGTCATCAACAACGCGGGCGGGATGAAATCAGTATATGGATGGCCTCAGACAAACTGCACCCCAAAGCCAAGGAAAATCTCCCTGCCACGGTTATCAATTAAAATTGTGAACATGCTTAAAATAGAGGGTGGACGAGTGCGTTGTGCTGAATGGAAATTGACTGCCCGGACACCAGATCAATGTTGGGAGGAGTATTTGGGGAATTTTTTAGCAGGTGCATACAGCCCAAAGCTTCCTGAAACCGAGGGTGGCTCCGGGGGGTGGGGTCCCTCAGAGTAGGAAGACTCCCCCAGGGTTATTCTGTCAGAGCAGTACATTGCTGGACTGTGTCAGTATGAACAGTATCCAGACATAGAGGCCTTTGACTTGTTATGCATTTATCATCTGTAATTCACAAGAGGAAAATGAGAAACCTATTTTCAGTCCCTTATTCGGTCATTTAATTAAGATGTGTTATATATCATATATATATACACACAGTTCAACGGTTTGGGGTCACCTAAAATTGGCCAAGATTACCATGAAATTATATAAAATTTGATTTGATCAGTGAAGCAGAAACTCTATTAAATTCAACTGTTGGGTCCTGAACTGTAATGTAGACTTAAAGCCCATCGTTTGGGCTCAACAATTGCAGTCTAGCTTTCCAGGTACCTTTTGTAGTTACATTGGGTGCTGTTCTAGATTGACTTGTATAGAATTTAAAATACCACATATCCTCACATTAGAGAATCAGTCCGTTTAAACTCATTACTCCCCCTTTAGATTGATTCTTATAAATCACTAACTCTCCTGGAATGACTAAGGAGTCCCAACCGCTTCATTCCTGAAAAGCCGGCCAAATCTCCACTTCCGCCTCGTCTATTCTCTCTGGGGCGTAGGCGCTAATCCAGCCCTCCAGGGGAAAGCTAAATATGGAGAGGCTTCCCAGAGAAGTGCCTTTCCAGATGTCAGGCAGCACTGCACCTGCTTCCAGTATGAGCCAGCTGGGAGGAAGAGCTTCGGATGAGGTCCCAATAGTCCTCAAGAACTGCAGCTCAGGACTTTCTCGTCTTTCTCCTTGTGGGACAGGTTCCTCCAGGACCACAGGAGTGCCTGAGTCCCGCCATGCTGGCGCCAGTGGTTCTTGTGTTTTGGGGTTCTTGCCCAGTTCCGTACTCAATGTTGAAAGTGAAACATCTTTGACAAGCCCAGCTTTGGCTCAGGCACTAAGAACTATTATGCTGCAGTGGTGTTCGCTTACCTTTCAATGAGAAAGAAGAGACCAAAATGGAGAGGCGTTTATATCAAGCAGACCTGTAAATAGTGACGTTAGATTGGTTTGGGGTTCGTTCCTGGCGTCTTATAATCTGTTGTGGGCAAGTAAGCGAGGAAATTTGCAGTATTAGAACAGAGGCAGTGTCATGGATCCAGATAGAGTAGACATGTCTATCTCTTATAGATAATGGCATCTACAGCACCATCACTGTATAAAATAAGCATTTGCTGACTTAAACTTTATAATAAGTCATTTTAAAGATATACAGTAGTCATATGTACCGTATATAAAAATGAAAAAAATCAGGCCGGTTTAAGAACTCTTGATTTATTTCCAACAAAACCTTAGTGTCACCACAAAACACAGTACAACGAAACTGTAACAGATATCTTCTCAAATAGTTTCTGACATAACTGATGATTTTCGCTTTGTTTTTCCTCTAACTGGAAGATGTAAAAATAACAGATGATACACAGATCTGTAAAAAAACCCCAAGACATGCTGTTCCACAATGCATTAAACAGTCCTTACTAGATTTACTAGAAATGTACTGCACTCTGCATAAATGTACACACAATGTCTCATAGTCAGTCTCACCACAGACAGGCAATTGGGTCACTATACTGCATTTGCACATATAAGACAATACATTAAAACAAGTCAGAATTGTAAAGTTATTAAGTTATCGTTAAGATTAGAAAAGCATACACATAATTCAACATTTATAAAAAGTAAGAAATGTCACATGACTATTTACATTAAACAGTAAGCCACCACACCGACACCAAGAGTTACTTATTTAATAAAAATAATAATTTACATCACAATAATGAACAAACTGTAATCCATGAGTCAAAACATTCATAGTGTATGTTTAAATAAGACAGAGCACACGTATTCCTTTAGAAGATCAGGTCAGGAAAATGTTTGGAAATGTAGTGTGCAAAGTATTCTTTTCTTCAAAATGTTCTTGATAAGGAAAAGGTAATAATGTACAGAACTATAAAGTAATACCTTCTGCCTGGGCGTTTGTTTGTTAGAAAATCTATACTTCTACCTGGAGTGCATATTGTAGAAAGTGCAAACAAATTGCCTTGTCATATTGTGCATTTTTTAAACCCTTTTTGGTGGTTCATATTGTTTTATTCAAGCATCATTACCTTTTCCTTATAGTAAAATATTCAATATTATACTGATATAAGTTTTATTGCCTCTGAATTTTGCTCTCAATTTAAATTAATATATTGAGCCCACAGTTTCAATGGCCAGTGCTATTGCTTTTAACCTTTCACAACTAAAATGTCAAAAACTTGAGTAGTGCTCAGGCATCCGGATTTGCCATATTGTTTTGGCTGTCAGTGATGATCCCTGTAACAGTGTCACAGTCTTTTGCTGAGACCAGACCACACCGATCAACAGACAGAGTGACGACTGCCTGGAGCTACGCGGAGGCAGCAGAACTAATGGATGGAAAGATAGATTCAATGATAAAATCTCCTCCACTAACAGGCACTTGGTTCAGTGTGGTCCTCGTCGTAAAGTCACTCAAAGTTGACACGGGCTAAATACACACAGTATCTGGGCCCCAGTTTGTGCTCTCACCCATAAACACTGCCCCTAGTGGTATTTGTGGTGGTGTTGCAGTGACCTAGGGTTACGCATCAGAGATGCAGCTCTGGATCTTGTCCATCCACTGCTGGGTGCTCTGGGCGTCCGAAGCGCAGAAGTTGTAAACTCGCTTGGTGGTCTTTAGCTAGAAAGGCAACATTCAAACACCCGGTTACAACAGTAACTGGAGATACACGAGAGAGACACACACACACACACACACACACACACACACACACACACACACACTTGACCACGGATGGAGGAATCGAGAACGAGAGAGACTCACGTCGAAGAAGGCCTTCTCGCTAATCTGTTTGGGAGCTCCGATGGTGGGCGTGGCGATCAGAACAGACTCCACCTCCGCCAGGTCAATGTGGCCCCTGCAGTTAGTGTCTTCACCTGTGTCATAGTACCTCAGCTGAGACACAGACACACACACACACACTTATCACCAAACTAGCATTACATACATGACCTATAAACAGTCCACAGAAGACGCAGCAGTCCTCACCTGGTGTTTGGTTATGTCCAAAACAAACCAGCGAGGTTTCCAACCTTTCAGCAGGGCTCCTCGTTTGTATAGAATCCCCTCAAAGGACCTGGCAAACACACCATTAACAACACAGTTTAACAGAGTCTAAAGCAAACGGCTCTACCTGGCCCCCAGCGTGCCCCTCTGTGTGTAGCTCCGCCCACCTGTTCTCCTCGTTCTTGGGGGTGAACTGGTTGTAGAGCGTGGCAGCTCGCCGGTTGACCACATTGGCAGTGGCGGGACTACTGTCGTCCCCCGGGCAGCTGTCTGGCAGGTGCAACATGGAGCGTCGCTGGAAGGCCTGCAGGCTGGATGTGGGGATCAGGCCAGAAACGGTCACGGACTGCTTTCGGAGCTGGAATTCACACAGAGGGATGGGCAGATGGACGAAGAAAAGCGATGAGAACACACAGACGAACATCTGGACGATGTTTTGGCTCCGCACATTTATTAATGAGTCAAGCGCCGCTGTTTTGCAGAATATCGGTACATTTTGGTCTTCCACTAAGTAAACAGGAGCGGAGTTAAAGTATCTGTCCATAGAAAATGTCTAAGAAAAATTAATGTTCTGCTAAGTCATAGCCAAATATGTGGCCAAAGAAAACCCCGCAGATAAAACATCTCAAGCTGTTCTCAAACATGCTTCCTAGTTCCTCGACCGGGATAATAATGTCATGACGATCAGGTCATGCACAACTAGTTAGAGGATGACCTGGACAATTCACTCTCTATCCACATTCAGATTGATGGTACACCCCTACCATCAACGGCGTGTCCAGACAGCATTCCAACAGGATTTAAGCACGATTACAATCTCAAACCTTTATGTCATGTCATTGGACCTACATTTCCCTCCTGTTTGAGGTCCTCCTGGATGCTGACTCGAACCCTCTCCAGAGTGGTCTGCCATCGTTCCGGTTGTTGTCCCAACTCCCCTTCCAGCCGCTCAATGTCCTGCGTTAACACAACCTCATCAGAACTGGCTGCACCGTCACTGAGCGGGAATATTGACAACTTGGGCCTTGGAGACTTTATCCGCAAAAAATATAATTCTTAGAGAAAACTCTGTTCAGATGGCGTCAGCAATCGTGGACATTCATTCTAAAAACATAACGTCGATATGATAACGTTATTTCGAGTTCTATAGAGGTGACGACCATTGAACTGGGCCAAACTGTAGTTAGAATTAGGCTAAAGAAACCTTGAGGGGTTCCCCTGGTTATTGCTGTCGTGTGCCCAGTAAACAGAGAACGTCCTCAGTAACTCACAGCCAGTAGCTTGGTGATGGCGTCAGGCTGGGCGCGTCCAACACTGCTGTAGCATGGCCACACGATCCTCCTCTTGCTGCTGGCGGCGACGGTATTCACCTCCTCGGTGCTTTCGGACATGACAGCCAGCACCCTCCAGTCATATGACGGGCCTGTGCACAGAGTCTCGGATGTGAAGTAGTCCCACTTCCTTAGTGCCGGGAGGCCGATGGACGGTTTGAGCACCGGCTAAACGGTGTCGAAAGCAAAAACAAGGAAGAACCGGCATAAAATACCAAACTGCGGACAAGCTCATACGTTTACACTGATTATAAACGACCTGTCCATCTGTATCGTCAAGTTAGCATTTTCTATTCTTACATTCAACATTCTACATTCTTGCATGCATCCCTACGGGTTTGATGAATAGAAGATGTGTTATATTTGCACATACAGAAAAACTATTTAGATATCTCTATGATGGCCTGTATGTGATGCATCAGCACACAGCCAGTGGGAAGAAATGCGCTTCACCGGACCCGGCACTTCACCGGACCCGGCACTTCACCGGACCCGGCACTTCACCGGACCCCACACTACACCGGACCCGACACTACACCGGACCCGACACTTCACCGGACCCGACACTTCACCGGACCCGACACTTCACCGGACCCGACACTTCACCGGACCCGGCACTTCACCGGACCCGGCACTTCACCGGACCCGGCACTTCACCGGACCCGGCACTTCACCGGACCCGGCACTTCACCGGACCCGGCACTTCACCGGACACTTAATCACTTCCAGCTCCTCCTGCTGATTTATAAGCCATAAAATAACGTGTACAGACGCCGCGATCTCTGGCCAGCAGGAGATTTACGGCTCACATGAACCCATCTCAAACACGCCATAAAACAGACCTCCAGGTCTTCCCTGGGGGGTATTGGGATGGACTTTGAAGTTGAAGACACAGACACACAGAGAGACACACGCACAGAGAGACACACGCACAGAGAGACACACGCACAGAGAGACACACGCACAGAGAGACACACGCACAGAGAGACACACGCACAGAGAGACACACGCACAGAGAGACACACGCACACAGAGACACACGCACAGAGAGACACACGCACAGAGAGACACACGCACACAGAGACACACGCACACAGAGACACACGCACAGAGAGACACACGCACACAGAGACACACGCACACAGAGACACACGCACACAGAGACACACGCACACAGAGACACACGCACACAGAGACACACGCACACAGAGACACACGCACACAGAGACACACGCACACAGAGACACACGCACACAGAGACACACGCACACAGAGACACACGCACACAGAGACACGCACACGCACACAGAGACACGCACACGCACACGCACACAGAGACACGCACACGCACACAGAGACACGCACACGCACACAGAGACACGCACACGCACACAGAGACACGCACACGCACACAGAGACACGCACACGCACACACAGACACACAGACACACAGACACACACACACACAGAGAGAGAGAGAGAGACACACACACACACAGACACAGACACACACAGTGTGCCAACAGAGGTAAACAACACCAGGGAGCAAGCTACTAGACACATCCTGTCAAAGGCTATATACAACGCTTCCTTTACGACCGCATATATTAAAGGTCCCAGACCACACTGATAAGAGCTGCTCCACAGTTCAGATGCCTCCACCCTCCCCAGGGCCTGGTCCTGGTTTGACCAACATCAACAGTCTGATAGCGGAACATTCAACAGGACCGAGGGAGGAACACTGGAAGGTCACCACAATAAGCTCTCATCTTGTGCAACAGAGTGGCAGACCATCCATCACTGGGGGGGATCTAGATGTAGGAGCTTGGATGGCTGCTCTGGGACGATGCCAGTATCTCTAGTGGGGATGCAAGTCCAAAGCAGGATAACTGGGATGTGACTAAGTGGGAGTGAACTTGTGAGAAGGCCATTAGGAATCTGGCTATAATACCCCCAGCCTGAGTGCTGCCGTGGAACTTGGGATTGGAGTTGCAGAAAACAGCCTGGAGTGTTGCAACACGAGAGACGCCTGAAAGCAAAGAGAGCGACAGTGAAGACGAGGCGGTCACCTCCGTGTCGGTGGGTCTGTACAGGTAGTTGAAGAACAGCGGGCTCCTCCAATGCATCCGGCCGATACACTCCCAGATACACACGCCCCGTCTGGCCTGCTTGTCTGCCGGCTTGTCCTCAAACAATGTTCCTTTTGATGAAAGTAAAACACAAAGAAGAGGCTGTTCAGCAGGCCAACAACACCACCACGATCAGGTGACACATCTCTGATCTCAGATAAGAGATAGGATATGGGTAATACGGAAGCGCTTCACTGCAACACAGTGGTTCCCTGACATCCGACGCAGATACAGTCAATAGACACTGTGGCGTTGCAGACACGTCGCCCGCTAAAGGCGACAACTCTCTGGAAATGTTTAAACAAGCAGGCCATTGCTTTAGTGACCTCACCTTGTAGTGCCTATACACATACTGTATTTGTTATATACCAACCATGTTCCAGGCGCTCGTAGTCAGAGTCCAGGAGGAAGTTCTTGAAGCGGTTGGAGATGTGGTGGTATGCCAGGAACTTCAGGTAGTATTGATTGAATTCAAACTCCAGTGGAAACTGGTCCTGGATCTGCATTGAGGAGAACAGAGTAAAGGTGACACATTGTGATGTCTGCATGCTATTCCAGCGTTATGACTACATGTGCTCCACATTATCGGCGGAACGGAATGGAGTGCTAAACCGGGCAAAGGTCAGGGGCTGACGTCATAATTCTTAGAAACAAGCCGGGCCCGGCCCAAATGCTGTTCTGTCTGTCCACGTCTAGTATTGTGCATCAGGGCCAATTGAAAGGCCCTCAATGCTCTTTAGCATTTTTGGGGCCACCTGGGCGTACTGGCAAAAACAACAGATGTTCTGAAGACGATCAACATCTATTTTCAGATTCCCACTTTCCCTGTTTATCACAATGTTGGGGCCCAGAGGTCTCACGCAAGGCCAGATTGGCAGACGCCCTTCCAGTTGAAAAAGACGAATGCAAAAACTATTTGTTGACGTAGCTGTATATGATTAGATTGAGTGATAAAACAACGTTTTCTAAAGTTAGCGCTTCAGGATGTACCCTAGACCACACCCCACCCCCACCCCCCCACTCCCCAACCCTACACCCCACACCAACCCCACTCCCCAACCCTACAACCCACCCCAACCCCACCGCCCCTAGACCCACTCCACAACCCCACTCCCTCCCTCTCCAACCCTAGACCCAAGCATACCCCTACACATTATACCACCCCACAATCATCCAAACCCTACACCCCTCCACATTATACCACCCTACACCCCTCCACACCCCCCTCCACAACCAGTCTTTCGAGTCCTTTAATTCCAACAATTCTTTAAATTTTTAGAGAGTCAATGACAGCCAAGTTCTTCTCCCTATACTACTCTCGCTGGTCCAGCGCTGAAGGTATGTGATGAGTAGGGGTGGGCGATATGGGAAAAATATCATATCACGATTTTTCAGGAAAAATCACGATTCGCGATTTTATCACGAAAAAGTGAATCGTGGAGACATTTTAATAGTCCACGATTAAATATCGTCATATCGCACACCCCTAGTGATGAGGTCACAGAGAAGGTATGGAAGGAAGAGAAGGTATGCAAGGAAGAGAAGAATTGTGGTAAGAAGTAAGATGGGCAGGGGTGTAAGACTTGCCTGGTGCACACAATCCAGGAACTGCAGGAATATGGGTGTGAAGCCACTGCCCTGGCTGCTGGGGGTCAGGTTGGAGCGCTGGCTGAACTTGTGGCCAAAAGACAGCCACTCCTTCTCCAGCAGCACCTGGAAGCCCTCCAGAGTCCGGTAGAATGGGTCACTCAGCAACTGGACCAGAGACACTACCTGGAGAATGAGAGAACAAGGGAGGAAGACGAGAAAAAGATGAGAAAGATGTATACATAGAGATAGATGAAGACAGAGTGAGAGTGAGAGAGAGAGAGATGAAGACAGGTGGAAAAGAATGGACATGAGACAACTGGGTCCATCAGAAGACAGTCTATGCTGACAACTGTTAATGGCAAAACAAGCATATCACAGTTTAGTGAGAGAGGTGAGTGACCAGAAGGGTGCGCTCTATACACCTTAGTTTACCTTAGAACTAAAACTGTCCTGGGGTTACTCTATCTGATGTTCTAACCCCAGGACAGTATCAGTTCCATCTGATGTTTTAACCCCAGGACAGTATCAGTTCTATCTGATGTTCTAACCCCAGGACAGTATCAGTTCCATCTGATGTTTTAACCCCAGGACAGTATCAGTTCCATCTGATGTTTTAACCCCAGGACAGTATCAGTTCCATCTGATGTTTTAACCCCAGGACAGTATCAGTTCTATCTGATGTTCTAACCCCAGGACAGTATCAGTTCCAACTTGATGTTCTAACCCCAGGACAGTATCAGTTCCATCTGATGTTCTAACCCCAGGACAGTATCAGTTCCATCTGATGTTCTAACCCCAGGACAGTATCAGTTCCATCTGATGTTCTAACCCCAGGACAGTATCAGTTCCATCTGATGTTCTAACCCCAGGACAGTATCAGTTCCATCTGATGTTCTAACCCCAGGACAGTATCGGTTCCATCTGATGTTCTAACCCCAGGACAGTATCAGTTAGGGGTGGGCGATATGGGAAAACTATCATATCACGATTTTTTCAGGAAAAATCACGATTCACGATTTTATCACGATTCTTTTTCATGTTGCTTTTTAAGACTATTTTGCAAATTACTGAGCCGCAATACAAGCAAATTATATCTCCATTTAAAAAATATAGCCATACAAGGTAACAAAACATAAAAGGGAAAAAAATGTTAAAGTAGCATATTTTAATCATGTGTATATTTAATGGAAGTGCAATGGTGCAAAGAAGCACCTTCATTCTCATCCGCAGCTTCACCATCCATTCACTGTGTAACCTGCCATCCATCTACAGCATCAGATCATCTACTGTGTTATCATCCTGAATTAAATGAATTATGAATTATCAAGTAAAACATTTTACTAAAATAGTATGTAGCCTATTTATTGTCTTATGTAACCATACAATACAAAATTAAAACCATGATTTTAAAATGCACAGGCTATGATATTTACATTTCTAAAGATCGAATAAATGAAAATCCATCAAACTGTATGTCCTGTTTTGATGTAATAAATGCTAAAACATTTTAGATCACAAGCGACGCGCAATCAAATGTTTTGCGCATGATTGGCCGTATATATTGCAACACAGACTCTTGAAATAAAAACATTAGGCTACAGTGTATAATTCGATCATTTACATTTGTAAAATGTATTAGCCTATAGTAATTACAGTCCAGTAACTAAGGCACTGTAGACAATGAAACACGTATTTTACAGTTTGTATATTGGTCACGGTCGGGTATATTCTGCTGTTACCCGGTAGATACATTAATCAATTTCGTTTTATATTTTCGTTCTGTTTATTTAGTAAACATATATTTCTTTATAAACGTAGGCCTACCTCTTTTTTCTAGTTCATTCAAATTCAACCAAGCCAATCAATCTATTATCTATGTATATCTCGCAGCTTTTGTCTGCCTGAGCAGGACACGCATACTAACCGGTTGCACTGCGCACAGTGTTCATTAGTGATGTTATGAGTGCACACGAGACAGCAGTGCTTAATCCGTTACATATATCCAGTTTCATATAGATCGGACAAAAACGCGTCAAGTTTCATGTAGACCAGACCAAAACGCGTCCAGTTTTAAATAGACCAAACCAAAACGGATCCAGTTTCATATAGATCAGACCAAAACGAGTCCAATATAGACCAGACCAAAATGCATCCAGTTTTATATAGACCAGACCAAACCAAACGGATCCAGTTTCATATAGACCAGACCAAAACGGATCCAGTTTCATATAGACCAGACCAAAACGGATCCAGTTTCATATGGACCAGACCAAAACGAGTCCAATATAGATCAGACCAAAACGAGATCAGACCAAAACGCGTCCAGTTTCTGAAAACGGGACAAGGTAAAATGCACGTATTTAGGAAAAGTCATGGAAGGACGAGGCTGTAGCTTTTCAACATTATATATTTATTTTAATTACTAACTGCAACGCCCGCGGGCATGGGCTGTTGGCGCTTCTAGTGTTAACACGCTGACATATAGCGCACCGCGCATTGCATGTTGTTACGTAGCTGAAAAAACGCCATAGATCTGCATCTAATAGAACGTGCACTGGAGCGCGATTCTACGATATTTCCGAAAAAGTGAATCGTGGAGACATTTTAATAGTCCACGATTAAATATCGTCATATCGCACACCCCTAGTATCAGTTCCATCTGATGTTCTAACCCCAGGACAGTATCAGTTCCATCTGATGTTCTAACCCCAGGACAGTATCAGTTCCATCTGATGTTCTAACCCCAGGACAGTATCAGTTCCATCTGATGTTCCAACCCCAGGACAGTATCAGTTCCATCTGATGTTCTAACCCCAGGACAGTATCAGTTCCATCTGATGTTCTAACCCCAGGACAGTATCAGTTCCATCTGATGTTCCAACCCCAGGACAGTATCAGTTCCATCTGATGTTCTAACCCCAGGACAGTATCAGTTCTATCTGATTTCTAACCCCAGGACTGCACCCTAATCACGTGGCAGTAACCCAATGCATCTAGGCATATAGAAATGGTGAATACAATCTGCTGTTATTCAAACCAAGCATCAGAAAGGCATCAGAAAGGAAGAAAGTTGATTTAACTGTCTTTGAATGAGGTGTGGTTGTCGGTGGCAGACGGGCTGGGTTGAAAAATTCAGAAAGTGCTGATCTACTGACATTTTCTTCACACAGCCATCTCTACGCTTTACAAAAAATAGCTCAAAAAAAGACAAAGTGAGCGGCAGTTCTCTGGGCAAAAATGGCTTGTTGATTGCAAAGGTCAGAGGAGAATGGGTTGGAGCTGATAGACAGGCAACAGTAACTCACAAGCGACTTGTTACAACCCAGATATACATAAGAGCATATGAACGCACACCATGTTGAACCTTAAAGCAGATGTGCAACAGTAGGAGACCACAGTAAGAGACCACAGTAGGAGACCACAGCAGGAGACCACAGCAGGAGACCACAGCAGGAGACCACAGCAGTAGACCACAGTAGTAGACCACAGCATGAGACCACAGCAGGAGACCACAGCAGGAGACCACAGCAGGAGACCACAGTAGGAGACCACAGTAGGAGACCACAGCAGGAGACCATAGCAGGAGACCACAGTAGGAGACCACAGTAGGAGACCACACCAGGTGCCACTGCTGTCAGATAAAAACTAAATCTGAGGCTACTATTTTCCCTGGCCCACTAAAATAAGACAGTAGAAGATTGGAAAAACATCCCCTGGTCTGATGAGTCTTGGTTTCTGCTGCGACATTCAGATGGTCGTGTTAGAATTTGGCGTTAACAGCAGGAAGGTATAGATCCACCCGGCACCTAGCTGGTGGTGGAGATGATGTGGGGGATATTTTCTTGCCACACCTTTGGGCTCCTAGATACCAGTTGAACATTGTTTAAACACCACAGTCTACCTCAGTACTCCTCTGCACCAACTGGGTGATGCTATAATATCAATATGGAGCAAAATCTCAGAGGAACATTCCCAGCGCCTTGTTGAATTAAGGCAGTCCCGGTACTAGCAAGTTCTACCTAATGAATCGGCCGGTGAGTGTACATTGACAGGTTGTTCTACCAAATTCAGCCTAATTGCTTAACGAAAGACGCTCATGGCAAGTAGCATGAAGGGATCTACAGACCTCTTTTGCCACAATAAATTCCATGAGTAAACTGTCAAAGGGTACACAAACATGGGAAGTCAGGCAAGAAGAAACCTCACCATTAAAAAAGACAACTCTGCCAGACAACGTTGGTTAAAGACCAACACTAAACAGAAAAATGTGCTCGGGACTGATGAGACAAAGGTGGAGTTTGGTCCCAAAGCTAGACACCGTGTCTGATGAAAACTAAACACAGCCTTTGAATTGACAGAGAGAGAGGCAAGTTTGAAGCTTACCTGTGTCGTGATGTCCCAGCCATCCTCCAAGCTCAGAAGGACAGAAGACCCACTGTCCAGCAATTCCACCAGTATCAGGACCAGCTGCAGGAGCTTGTGAAGCTGCAGAGAACACAAGAGCGCACACACACACACCCACACACACCCACACACACACCCACACACACACCCACACACACACCCACACACACACACACACACCCACACCCACACACACACACACCCACACACACCCACACACCCACACACACACCCACACACACACCCACACACACACCCACACACACACACACCCACACACACACCCACACACACACACACCCACCCACACACACACCCACACACACACCCACACACACACCCACACACACACCCACACACCCACACACACACCCACACACACGGTCAGTTTAAGGCGAAAACATGTTCCTAGGAATTCTCTGTTGTTTTTGATCTACTTGCCCTGGACCTAACATTCTAAGGCAATGCTTTGTCCGTACGTAAGCAAGGCTTCCTTCATATCATACCGTCCTGTGGTTTATGACAGCTTGAATGCAAGGCCATAAGCGCTGGAGGCACTACGATAACTGACACGATAAGCGATGCCTTGCTTGTACGTATTGCTATTTCCCACGGGAACGCAGCTTCGGAGAGATTATAGGATGAGGTCAGGTCAAAGAGACACAAAGGAAGGTTGATGGTTCGGTCTCACTGGTCAACTCAGGGTCAGTGATGTGTTATTATGTGAACTGTAAGAGGGTGGTCATGTTTGTGTACTTGTGTCTATTGCAGTGGTAAACTGGTACAATTTAGAGGGCCAGGGTGTGGGCCAGGGTGTGGGTTAGGGTGTGGGGCAGGGTGTGGGTTAGGGTGTGGGGCAGCAGTTCTATGGGAGAAGCTCACCTGAAGGATCCACTCCGAGTCCTCCAGGGCTTTGAGGAAAGAGTCGTCCGTGTCTGAAGACGAGGCACTCGGCTCACATGCCCTCAGCAGCTTCTTAAAAGCACCTTTTATCTGCCGCGTGTCAGTGAAGTCCACAGGGACCGGTTCACAGTTCAGATTAGAGTCCAGTCTGAAGCCCTGATCGAAGAGTACACATTTACCACACATTTACCACATTTAGCCCAGACCAGAGTACACATTCCGGCTCCAATAACATGAAAGCTTGAACTCAAGATCCTTCTGACGACTGCACTTCGGTCAGACGATCGCTCTATTGACAAACACACACGTCAAAGGGATCTCACCTTGTCTTAAGTCTTAAGTGTGACGTCACCCAGTCTCATACATATTCTCTGATGAACGTTAAGACTGAATTGTGCGACAGATCGCTTGGGAAGGCCACTTTATTAGTATAGAGTTAGGCGTTTTAATCATTGTGTATACAAATAATGTTCTGTGATCTTCTAAAGCGCTGCCGCACAAAGCAAACTGTCATGTTTACTTTCAACATCTTCTGAGTGAATGTATATCAGTCACTATCGGCTCCTGCCAAGACATTTGATTCACAGTTTTCTCTTTGCTGACTGGAATGCCTGTTGGGTCAGCCAGGGCAGGACTGTTCAGAAGAAATAATTATGTGACTGGAGTGCCTCTTAAAAGCTTGGACACTGCTTACCCTGAGGTGGGACTTCTCTCCGAAGATGTAGAGGGCAGCCTGCTGTTTGAGCAGCTGGGCCTGCAGGCTTTCAGTGCCTGCAGGGGGCGCCAGATCCTTCCCAGCCAGTCTGGCTCCCACGTCAGATGCAGACGGGTGCTGGCTGAAGCGGCCGCTGGTACGCAGACTGGCCCAGACCCCTTCAGCAAAAGAGAGATGGGTCAGAGACAGTCAGACTAGAGTATGAACCACATGGGTGCTTGTTCACAGGACGCCAGTCTGACAAAAAAGCGTTATTTGGCTAAAATCAGACAAAATCACCACATTGACACATAGCGACATGAAGACTACTGCACATTGACACATTAAAAAGTGCAAAACAAATATACAATTATCTAATTCAAAGGGCAGAGATCTAGTCATTGATACCATGGGATGCTATTTTCTCGGGGACAAACCGCTACCACCAAAACAGCTTCAATACAATGAGCTCCGTAAGGCTACTAGGCAAATCTGCTGTTAGTTTGGGATAAAGCATACTTCCACTGCACTGTGCATGGTGTGGTTAGCGGCCTCATTCACCCTGACTGAGCTGGGCTGGACGGGCATAACAGACACAGGTTAGTGCATCTGCTGTACACAGGTTGATATGCGGCCTATGAAATTACTGGATATCAATTATATAAATTGCGGGCGAGCTCTCAACCAATCAAACGATCAACTAATATTCTGCTATCTTAGTTTCTGCATAAAACCCAATCTTACCAGTAGGTGTTACTGTAGCATTTCCTTGCTGGTTGAACTCAGAGGTTTGGAGACAGATCGTACTCTCCAGCTCATCCATGTCATGATGAGGCCCCAAATGCTGACTGACTACATCCACTACTGATCCATCAAATTCAGTTACAAGTAGACAGTCAGAAAAACTGGAGCAAAGTGAGTCTAACTGCCAGAAAAACCGAACAAGTCCCCTGCTTGTGTGATACCTGAAATAATCACCAAAAGTCCAAGACACTTCGAATAAAACCAAATAGACATGGATGCATTAAAGGCAGGACAGGACGTCTGTGACAGAGCCATGAATGAGAGTTAGATACGTTTAAGGAAATTAGATGTTAACAAAGAGGGTTTCTGGAGGAAGCGTGGCGAGATATTTAAAGACTCGGGAGTTTCACTATACCTTGATTCTGGATTCGGCCCTTAGTGGCAGGTTTTTGATGTGACTGATTGAATATCTTATCCCTGTACCCAAGTACTGACAGGTTATGGGGGCGGAGGGAATGGAAGGAGGGACAGGAAAATCACAAGATCAGGCCGACATACTCCAGAACGTATGGTAACACGACAACACGCGCTCACCATGGAATCATCGGGGATTACAGTTTCGTAACCGCGGTATGAAAAGCAAAGATCCAGATTTAAGACATTTACGGGATTAGATAGTGGACCGATGAGAATCTCGAAGAATTTCAAACGCAGTCTTTGAAAGGCGTGAACATGCATGACATGATGATTAGAGAAAGATTTGGAAATGATGGAACATGCTGATCGTGTTGATGATGTTCGTACGCGGTAGCAGAACAGGCGCTCACGTTTACTCTGAAAGCACCAATCGGGCCACGTTGAGGAACTAATTTACTCACACGGACAATATTGACAATCTCAGATTATTTAAACGGCTCAGCAAGCTCCCTGGAATAATGTCATCATTTACACCACTACTGCAAACTGTCAGCAAAGACCAGTGCACTCCTGCGCCAACCTGGTTGTAACGGTAAAAGCCGAGTCAGTGACCAGGAGAAGAGGGCCAGTTCACATCCAGACCTGCAGATGCAGTGGGATTCATAGGACTTGAGGAAGGTGGGTTCAACACTCACCTCCCCTGGCAAAGCTGTTGGAGAAGGGCATGTCCAAATGGACTGGAGCCATCTTTGGCATTCTAGACGTCCTTTTTTCACTGCCTAAGAAGGACACATAACATGACACGGCGATAACTCCACCAATCAGCTGTAACCGAGGCAGACAGGGTAACACACACACAGCCGGAGACAAGAGAATTAACCCACTGCGTCTCGTAAAGGAGACAAAATGGAAACCGACCGGGCCGATGTCCAATGCTGATGCCAGGACGGAATAACCGGAGGAGTTAAATGAGGAGAGTTGTATTCCCCCAGAATACTGATTGCTGCGTTTCAGTAAAGCCCCGGGCTCAGAACGGACACGCAGCCCAAGTTTCACATTACTTATCTGTACTTAAACAGAACGGAGGAGTTCATCCGGACGGGGGAATCCAATTCTCCACATTAACGCCACGTCTTTACTTGATCCCCACAGGACTCGCACCTGGTTAAACCCTGGCGAGATGGAGACGGACAATGACTTTGATTAGGGAGGGCTGCGTTTTGACCCAGTTCCCAGGGACGACAGATCTATTGTGGGATAAACGGGGAACAGGATCCCGCTGACTGTGCGTGTGTATGGGGTAGATGTGTCACAGCTTTCTGGACGGGCACCGGGCAGCGGGGTGAAGTCTGGAGAGATGAATGCACTCCGACCCCGGGTGTCCGGTTCCGTTTACATAACCGCGACATTGTGCCGCAGTTCCTTCCAACCACCACGGACACAACATAAATAACAGGCAACGAGACCCAGAGGAAACCTAAGTACTATAAGCAGCAGAATAACACTGAAGGAACAGGGGGACAAACAGCAGAAAAACAACAACAGCGTACAGAATGGAACGAACTACAGCAGATTACAGCAGATTGAAGCAGTTGGCGACCTTCATCGCGTCAGAGGAGGGGTTACCTGGAGAGAGGCCGACGAGGGAGCGGTTGGACAGCGTGCTACTGGAATTCACTTTGAAGTATACGGGGATGGAGTTGAGGATGGCCTGAAGATACTTCTCCTGCTCCAGACTACTGGACAACTCTGAGGAATTGGCTGGGACTAGTGGGACAGGACACCAGCCATTAGCAATCAACACCACCCATGTATGGCAGAGGCCATAATACGGCACCATGTTGTAGAGAATTTGTTACGTGTGCCAGTGTAGACCCTACCTGCAGATGACTGGTTCTGGGACTTAAACAGCCCCACCATACTTTTGCCGTGGAAGCCTCCGGAACGTAGCAGCACAGCTTTGGTGCGCGGGTGTTTCCAGCAGACCACAGGGAGCCGGTTGTGTCTGTAACAACGGGCCACCTTCTGCAGGCTGCTGTCCTGTACCGACTGTGGAACTACCAGGAGACCTGGATAACTGAGATACACAGTGTCGGCCCAGTTAGCCCAGAGACCCTCACCAGTTAGCCCAGAGACCCGCACCAGTTAGCCCAGAGACTGTCACCAGTTAGCCCAGAGACCCTCACCAGTTAGCCCAGAGACTCGCACCAGTTAGCCCAGAGACCCGCACCAGTTAGCCCAGAGACTGTCACCAGTTAGCCCAGAGATCCTCACCAGTTAGCCCAGAGAACCTCACCAGTTAGCCCAGAGACCCTCACCATGGCACAACTGATCTGACACACACACACACACAACAGGAAACTTGAATTGACCTCTTCTGCACAGACCGGCTTCAAGTCTTCCCTGTCAAACCAAGTGTGTGTGTGTGTGTGTGTGTGTGTGTGTGTGTACCTGCGGCAGAGGGAGTACAGTCTGTTGACTGCGGTGACTCTGAACTGCTCCCCGGTCTTCGACCGTGAGGAGCTGGCCGTGATGGTGCCCAAGCCTAGCCGTTGGTAGTCACGGAAACAGGCCCGTTCTACCAGCTGCTCCATGGTGGACTTCTCTGACGCCCTCAGGGTGCTGCATGGTGGCGGCTCACCCTCGTCTGACACTGAGACACACATACACACACACACACGAGCGCTCAGGTGGATTCTCAGGAAACTCCAACATGTCGTAACGTCCCAGTTACGGAGGGATGATTGCACTCCTACCTGATATGTCATCATCCTCGTGCCAGGTCATCCGACTCCCTCGGTCGGTTTTCTTCAGCGCCGCCTGGTTCTGGCGTCCCATGGTGATCATCCCGGCTCTCTTGGCTCCTTTCACAATAGTCTTGGAGAGGGTCCTGTGAGGAGGAGAAGGGAGGTGAAGGGAGGAGAGTCATATCATATTTATCAAGTCTTATTCCAAAAACCTACTGGCAGACTGGTCTAAAGGTAGCTCTAGAGTTTGTTCAATGAACTCCAGGCAGCGTCTGAAGCAATTCAGGAGAGTACACGGCACATCACTCAAAAACATCTGCAGAAAACTTCCCCGGGCATTTCAGCAACAAGTGATGGGGGTGAGCAGGGGTGAGACTGTTGACTTGGAGAGGGGATAAGTGGAGGGGGGAAGTGGAGGGGGGAAGTGAGCTAATATTTTTATTACAGGAGCTCATTTAATTTTTCATTGCTGGATTCATTCACATCTATATCATAAAAGACTGTTTGAAAATATAACTTTTTAAGTTGGTGAGACGGTGTGAGTATGTCATCGTGCACTACTGTGAGAGATGTTGTGAGTATGTCATTGTGCACTACTGTGAGAGATGGTGTGAGTATGTCATTGTGCACTACTGTGAGAGATGGTGTGAGTATGTCATCGTGCACTACTGTGAGAGATGGTGTGAGTATGTCATTGTGCACTACTGTGAGAGATGGTGTGAGTATGTCATTGTGCACTACTGTGAGAGATGGTGTGAGTATGCCATTGTGCACTACTGTGAGAGATGGTGTGAGTATGTCATTGTGCACTACTGTGAGAGATGGTGTGAGTATGTCATTGTGCACTACTGTGAGACGGTGTGAGTATGTCATTGTGCACTACTGTGAGAGACGGTGTAAGTATGTCATTGTGCACTACTGTGAGAGATGGTGTGAGTATGTCATTGTGCACTACTGTGAGAGATGGTGTGAGTATGTCATTGTGCACTACTGTGAGAGACGATGTGAGTATGTCATTGTGCACTACTGTGAGAGACGGTGTAAGTATGTCATTGTGCACTACTGTGAGAGATGGTGTGAGTATGTCATTGTGCACTACTGTGAGAGACGATGTGAGTATGTCATTGTGCACTACTGTGAGAGACGATGTGAGTATGTCATTGTGCACTACTGTGAGATGGTGTGAGTATGTCATTGTGCACTACTGTGAGATGGTGTGAGTATGTCATTGTGCACTACTGTGAGAGATGTTGTGAGTATGTCATTGTGCACTACTTTGAGAGATGTTGTGAGTATGTCATTGTGCACTACTTTGAGAGACAACGTAATAGAGTAATAGAGCGACATAGTAATATAGTGACATAGGAGACCGAGGTGGTCCTGACCTAAAACCCGTGTTCCTCTCTTTCTGTTTGGGGAGGATGAGTTGGGGCACAGTCTGTCCTGCTGCAAAGGCGAAGGTACTGAAGATGGACTGGGGGTAGCGGATTCTCTGTAGGTGTTTCCGGAAGATCTCCACCATCTCTGAGCTTACCTCCTCGTCGAACGCCACCTTGATCAGCTGAAGAAGTGAGTGGAGACATGAGGCAACATTTGCTTAATACTTCTGCACCAGACCAGACCCAAGTGGTTGATAACACAAAGGCATTCCTAAATTAAAAAGAAACATCTGTGAAGGCCAGCAATTCGGTGCATTTCTATTGACTTTCTTTGCGTGACAAAATGCTGATAATTGAGAATCTGAAAAAGAATGTATGGAATGGGATTGTTCGCATATTTCCAGAACGTGGACCGCTCTCTCAATGACGTCCATGACCTGGTAATCTCTCCACACCGGCTCCCTCACTCCCTCCGTGCCTCCCAATCCCCTCACTAGTTCCTGAGAGAAGACCCCCCCACGCTCTCCTGGGGATCCACAGCAGCATACAGATCTTAACTATGGTCTGATAATGCACCCCAGATGCAGACATACAGCACACAGGGACCAACAGACACATGTGCAGGAACCGGGACAAACAGACACATGTGCAAGAACCGGGACCAACAGACACATGTGCAAGAACCGGGACCAACAGACACATGTGCAAGAACCGGGACAAACAGACACATGTGCAAGAACCGGAACCAACAGACACATGTGCAAGAACAGGGACAAACAGACACATGTGCAAGAACCGGGACAAACA